>OV725077.1:115504538-115629538 GCA_928085145.1 Nezara viridula
AAAAAAAAAAAAAAAAAAAAAAAAAAAAAAAATTCTTTATAACTATTAAATTAAATTAAATATTAATTGTGTCATAAAAAAAATTTATCACTTCCACAATCATGTTATTCCATATTATTTTCAATTCTTTGGGTAACGTAGATATTTTTTAAAGTCATTAAATTTGATTTAATTTATTAATATTTAATAAATATTTTCATGAATATGAATTCATGTTTTCTAAATTATTTACTTTTCAACTGGCCATTTTCTAATAAAATAGTCATCCTATGTTATTTGGTGCTCGTATCTATGTATCTTGAATTAATGTTCAATACATTTATTGACTAGTTTATTTGAGATTATAATCTAACTCCTAGCGAAGGAAGTTAAGTAGTGTTCTAGATTACATGCTACAACGAACATTTCTGTTCCCGGTTGGTGGCGCTGCCTACCGTCGTGCTCCCAAAACTTTATCCAGTTAGTGAGTTTAGACAGTCGAACGTATTACCTAATTTGTTGAATAACTTGTTTAAGTAATTACATACACACATTTAAATATATTATATATCTGTGTACAAATTTCCAAATATTTGACAATTATCTGTATCTATTTCACATAAATACATTTAGATCAATTTAAATAGTAATCACAGCTACTGTTTGATCACTATGAACAATTCATGAAATCTTTGTTCCTCTCTTCAGCAAATAAAACGATAGAATTAATATATTATAGACTCTATCATGAACCAGTCATTTTAAACATTAAAATACATAAAAATTAGTAAATTATTGAAGGAAGTTTATGGACTGTTTACACATCAATTAGTAGATTAAATAAAAATAATAAAACAACACAAACATTATATAAAAAATATTATATAAACCACAGCTCACATATTAGAAAATAAACCTAATAACGAAGTCGTGTTTGACAATGTGAAAATATTAGGCAAAGAAAAAATATAATTAAAAGAAAATGTATTTATAAATAAATATATAAACCCAACACTAAATGTAGAGGAAGGTCTAAAATTTATTCCTAATACACTGAACCAAATTATAAAATAACAAATATAACATTTTAACTCTCACCCGCCCACGAAGCTAAATGTACTTTAATCATTTTAGTTGTATTACAACCATTGATCAAACCTATTATTAATAGATGTGGCTTACCCAATTTTTGGGGCATATAATGTAAGTAAATTATTATTTAATTTAAATTATTATTTAATAATTTATATCAAGTCAAAAAAAGTTTTAGTCGTTACTACTTATTTAAATGGACATAACAACAAATTAATAAGAGACAGCCTGATATTCCAAAACACGAGAAACAGACTAAAAAGGCGTTGGATGACATATCACCACATATATATGTATATATATACTTGTTCAAGGAAGATGTTACACTTATAAACAGCTGCTGAAGAACAAACATGTTGCTCATAACAATGTAGTGTGAAATAAATAAATAATAATAAACACCTCTAAACAAGTGTACTCGAATATTAAGTACAATATTTCTCTAACATCGTTTTCATGAGGAGGAGAGTGAAACTTATTTCCTGCATAAGGCATACGTATAATATAATATATAAGGTATAATAGTAAAATATAAACCTGAATAAATAAAGAAGAGGTTAGTTCAATCGCCCTTAACGGATAGTGGTTCCCTTTAGTCTAGGTAACTATATAAAGTTGAGATTTCGGTTTTTAATCTGCATTTATCGAATTGAGTATCAATATAGGGATCTCCATAGTATTGTGAATTAGCTGGTATCGTCCGCGTTCATTATAATTTTTTTGTTTTCAAAGCTCTTGTCTCTTGAAACGTCATCGTCATTTCTAGCCATGCACCTCCCCATGTAACCTCCCAAAATTCCCCAATATAGGACGCACATTAGGGGATATTCTTGTTTGAGTGCCGTGCTGACAAAGGATGTATTGTCCTTCACTCCATGCCCCCTTCTAAGGCCCAATCCCCTATTAAGGTTTTAAATCTAATAGGACGTGTGTGGATTCCTACAATTTCTTCTTTTTTTGTACTATTCAGAGCTAGTAGATTCGATAAGGAATGAATCGCATCTCAAAGAGATGGAGAGGAAATGAATTTGAAATGTCTTGTAAATGGAGATAATTGGGTCTATCACACTCCCATTATTCCTAAAACAATAAATGTAGTCAAAAATGGTTGTGAAGAAAGTAATTAAATTTGGTAATGTTTAAAAAGAATGTACCTGAAAACAAGTTAAACAAATCATTGTAGTGTAATGGATTCTGCGCTTAACTTCGAATCTTAATTTTATGTTTTAGAAAATGTTACGTGTTTAGATTGAGTCGGTGATATTAAGATCACAATCTGTTTAGCAACTGCTCCAGGTATTTAATTACAATTACATCTTGATTGTTCTCCCTGTCAACACGTGTAGAAGATCTGATTAAATGATCTTGTATTCATGTTTGATCTCACTGATATCTCAATAGATCTTTATTTCATTCTAATTATATGGATGTTAATGGTATAGTGAAGCTCAATTTCTAATTCTAATATATATTATAAAGAATTGGTGCTCGATAGTGTTTTTAAAGTAGATTTTATCTTTTTTATTTAATTATTTAATAATTATTATTTAATTATTATCTTTTTTTTTTTCAACACATTATTTCATTATAAAAACTTTGAGTAGAGAACTTGAAAATGAAAACAATGACAAGATAATTAAAAGGTTACAACTAATCTCGCAGTTTCGAGGTAAACAGGAGTATTTTTAAATAGATAATTTAAGACATTTTCTTAAAAAAATTAAATAAGACTTTTTTCAACCTGTTGTGCCTGTCGGCTTAGGTATGCACCCAACCATGTTTGCAATTTTCTGTTTCTTACCAGGGAATCTGCTCTGTGGTCTCGGCGGTGAACATTTCTTCTTCCCTTGTACATACAGTTGACATATTCGAGGTACATATAGGTATATTGGAATTATGAAAAGATTCTGAAGGAATCCACATATAATCATAGGCTTTTGAAAACGTATTCAGCGATATCAAACTAAATCCAGTTCCGCATACTTCACAGATTCTCCGATTATATTATCTTGTCCTGGAGCTTTCCATGTTATCATCTTTTTGATAGCTCCTACAATGTCCTCCTTCTCTGCATCACCATCAAATTCATTCTCTTTCCGAGGTCCGTTCTGACTGTTCGAAGAATATTTCAATGTATATTTACATTTTTTTCTAAATGTACCGTTTATACCTCCAGAATAGATTGTCTTCAGCAACCATTTTATCTTGCTGATTCTTTGTATTTCTTCTTATTCTTTTTTTTTTTTAGGCCTTTAATACGTTGATTGTTTTCAAGATTAAGAATTAGCATGGTATAGGAAAAAAATCCAGGAAAACATGGTTTCCTATGGACTATAACAAAATATGGCAAGGGGGCCTATTAATAGGTGTATATATAAAGGAATGTCCAAACATCTGGGAAAAAAAAAACTGGAGAAAGCCGAGGTGGGTTTGAATTTGATTCGGTGCCAGTTTATGAAAAACAAAGACATAGCTCTATCTAAAAATTAGCAAGTATTTAATTCTGTGATGCGGACTTGGAGCACAAATCTAGGGTGGGGTAACTTATGAAGCCGTGGAAAGACTATTAAGATTCTTTCTTTAAAAAGTATTTAAATTACCAAAGTATACTCCAACATATTTTATTCACTCAGAGACTAAAATAGATCCGTTATTTATCTTCACAATTAAACTCCATTTTGTTTGCATTGTAAGAAATTTGAATTTTCCACCACATAGATATCCCAAAATATTAGCACTACAGATAATTAAAAATGAAATCGGATCGTATAGGGACTTACTTGATCTGATATAATTCCATGGAATAAATTTCAACTTAAATCCCTCTAACTGTGATGATGTTGAACTATGAAGAGTTAATTTATCTTTACTAAGAATCCAAATTCAGAATTCAGAAAGAAATATATAATCAATATGCAATTAAAGTTCATAATTGTAAAACTTTCACTTTTTATCTTCATTTAACCTTAGTAAATTATATTGATGACAAAAGTTCATTGAAGGTGATTAGATGGGTAGTTAAAATGAGAGATGATGTTTTGAACTTAAATTATAAACACTTCATGCAAACCAATAATATTTGTAGAATGTGTAATACAAACAAAACAGAAGATGAATTTAGAATTAAATTGTTAAAATCTAGAAATTTATCTCGGAATCAATTAATAGATTTAATAAACAGAAAAAAATTTTACTGCAAGTCTGCTATCTCCTGTGGAATAATGCTCACCATAGAATTTAACAATTAATAAATTGGAGAATGTTGCTACCACTCTTTTTGTAATCAGAACATTTAAATAACTTTTACAATGAAAATATAATTTATTATTTATTTATTTACTTATATTATTATTAATTATTTATAACTAAATACATTGAAATATAATTTTCTTATGAAACACAGACGACTCCGACGGTGAACAGACCACGTAGCACGTCTGATTTTCGGTTTAAATCCAAAAAAAAATATTTTTTATTGTTTTGTAATTAATATTATGTAGTTTTGTTAAATAAAAAGACTTTTTCTTCTTCTTCTTTTTTTCTTCATATAAAGGAGCTGAGAGATGAAATGAAATTTCCTCTTCTAAATTAATCGATAAAATGGAACTGGAAAAATTATTCTTTTCCATGCCATAATTACCATATTTATTTTATATATATATATTTAGCTTTATGATTTTAGATGAAATCTATTTTGCAAATATGTATTTTTTAAATCAGAATAATTTCTAATCATATTCACCGCAGGTCTAACCAAGAGTGTACATTTTGAAAAGAGGATGCTTTGGTTTATACTGTTTCGAATAACTGTTTCGGAAGCGGGCGAGCTGGTGAGGGCACGTGGGGTAACCCAAAGCAATACGGAACCAGAAAAAAAACAAGCCACATGTCCCATCCGGCGCGATGGTTCAATACGTTCCAAAACACTCAATCTAAAAATCACAAACACTTCTGACTAAGTGTTCTTACGCTTTTCAGCCCATTGTGCTATTACAACTCCATATTATGTGTACAAACATATATTTATATTAGTGTAACTGTATCATACTCTGTCTGTAATAACGACATGGCTTGTGGTGAAAAAAATAATTTTCTTTGCTCGTTAAAGAACTTAAAATTTTACGGCAGCTATACAACTTGATGATAATGAGGTCGAAGTCCAAATATCGTTTAAAAAAAAGCATAGTTATGTCTGATCGAATTGGAAACACTGAGCCGGCGACATCGAAAGTACCGGTGGACATAAATCGCTTCGATAGTCATGTCAACGGAGATATTAAAAATATTAAATCAGCTCTCGATAAATATGGAGATGGTTGATTATGTGGAGCTCAATTTCGACATAAACTCAACATCAATGAAGAACGAAAAACACCACGAGTACAAATGAAAACACATATTAGAGGTGAATACAGAAAATAAAGCCTTTAAGTAACGATGGGTAGTTCAAATGAACTAGTTCACCAAAAGGAAACGTGAGGACCGGTCTTACTTTCAGTGAACCACAGTTCCCGTGAACGGCCGCAAAAATAAAATTAGAGGAATTTTAGATGTTTTCTTTAGGAAATGTAAAGAGAAGGCCTATGGTCCTTACACTGAAATAGGGATTAAAAAAAGGATTTTATTTCCTTTAAAATAATTTTCGATAATCTTATTATTAATGTTAGGTAAGTTAAAATGCGAAAACAGAAGTCATGGACATACTATTTTTGAAACATATTAATATTTAAAAGGATGAAGGCAGAAATGTTTCGTTCGTTTTAGTTTTTAAAATTATAAACACACACCAAAAATAAGTAATTAATTATGAATTTTATTAAATAATATCGATCAGAAGTCAATTATACAGATTTTTATTACTTAAAATACATCTAAATTGGCATAGTTCATCTCACTAATCTAAGATAGTACCGTCTGTGTTACAATGGATGTCGGCAGTTGTAGTTCATTTGAACTGGCTAGTTCACAGTTCATCTAGGAATCTCAAGAACTAAAGGAACAAATTTAGTTCTCTAGTTCGATGAACTAGCTAGTTCAGAAGATTCAAACCTCTCTCTTTCTTTCCAGTTCAATAGGTCTCTAGTTTCGATTTAATTTGGAATGGTTTTAGCTTCATATCATTCTTCTAAATACAAAACAACTAATTACTTGCATTGTCGTCGTTATAGTCTTTTTCATTTCATAACTCGTGGTTAGACTACTTTTGATAATTTAATAATATTTCATATTATGATGACAGAAATGTTTAGTACCTTTTAGTTTTTAAAATTTTAAATACTAACCATCCTCCGAGGCGTCTGAAAAGAAGATGGCCTCGTGATCTACTTCTTGTTTGACAGGAGAATGATTACGACTCCATATATCCGAGAGAGGAGATGAACTTCACAAACTGACACCTATACTGCCCGGACTGACAAATGAGAGCTGCGAGAGAATTTAAATATGTCTGGTTCGCCGCTAGCAGAGTGTGCTGCCGGTTTAGTGGTAAGATGATCACTATCGACTTCGCTCAGGACCTAGATATCTCTGTTTTAGTATTAGAGTACCACATTCTGCTCCTTTACGTTTGAAAAGTTTATCAGACTTGCATTAGATACTTCAAATTTCATATTATCTTACCACTATTCATTTATTCACTTCTATTCGAAATTGTTTTCACAAGTTCTTATCTCCATAATTTTTTTTTTCATCTTTTTTAATTGATATGTTTTTCTTTTTTTTTTTTTAATCTCACCTTGCTCATCTTTTCCCCTGGCCAAGAAAATCCTGGAGGGCGGGAGATAAATTTCAGATTTAAATGCCCTTCAGCAGCGTGATTTGAACACGTAATAATAGATTTATCAGGTTGCTAAACAACGCTTACTTTGAACACGCGTTAACGCGCTCGGCCATCCCGCCCCCTTTAATCAATATTATACGTCATTTGTTGTATCATATTTGTACCCTGGAGTCCTTCTTTTCCTTCATAGTTGGAGGGACAAGCCTGGCTCGAAGTTTCAAAGACTAATTGTACATTATGAATATACGTGTGCCTGTGCTTAAGATATTTATTTTAATTTGAAGTTTCTTTGTTATTTTATTTTATCTTTATTTCTGTTTATGATATTAATGTGATAAAAATAAATTAGTTATTAGTACTTTTAGTTTACGTAAATAAAGGGTTAATTTGATCTTCCATCAATGTTATCGTTCTTGATTAGCACAAAATATAAAATGCAGCAATTCGATAGAAAAAAAAAGTGTATATTCTTTTTGCCCTAAAACTTGTCAAATCAAGTCCTATTTATATCCATAATTAAACCAATTCTATAACCTCGATTCGTAGCTGAAAATTATAATGCTATTTTTAGATTCAAATGGTACATTTGAATATTTGAAAAATTAGAAGTATACATATATTGTGGGAGAAGCGTGATGTAGCTGACAGGACTAGAATTGGATCAGACAAATTGGGGTAGCTAAACAAAACTACACCGACACAAAAGACAACAAAGAAGAGACGTGTATAAGATGAGGAGCAGTTAAGAGCGGCTCGGGTAAAAAGCTCGCCTGGTGATAATTACATGGCGGCGAGCTCTGTGTGGTCTCGGCCAGGTAGTCATCCTTCTCTCTTTTGTCTCCCTCTTTGTCTCTGCTCCCATCTGCCACATATTTATACTCTTTTATCTCCGAAAGCTTTTTCATCTATATCATATTTTATATCTTAATTTTTATGTTATTCTAATTCATTTATTGGATAATTGTGCCTATTGGTATTAACAAATATAAATTTATCGAACAACTGTTTGTATAACAATAAATTTAAAAAAATCTTCTATTTAATAATAGATAAAGTAAATAAAATTATTCAAAAATATTAATATAAATAGTCCAGAAATAAATTGAGTTATATTTACATTGAGTTTCTCCTTCTCTATTGTCTATTTACTCTATGGTTAAACTACCTGGACTTCTATGGTCTAAAATATATACCTCTGTGGGCAAGAATAGAGGTCTCCAAAATATGGCCCGCATTCATCTTCGTTCCAGTCCGCGATAAATTCTGCAATTAAAGGGTAAAATTTTAAAAATTATTAAAAATAGGAAATTTATTAAATGGTTGAAACATGAGGTTATTACAACATTTATAGCATGAATTATTTGAGCAAACCCAAACTTATTTCACATCTGAAGTGCCATTTATAGAACAAGCAATTTTTTTATTCAGCGCAAGCCAATGCCCGCGGGAATTACAAAGAAGTCTCAATACGGCCCCAGAGACCTAATGGAGGTATCAATGTGACCCTAGGACTAAAACGTTTGGAGGCCCCTGAGTGAGAATATAGACCAGTCATAGGTTACATTCAAAAAATAATTTATGCCAGGTTAGGCTAAATACAACCTATGTCAACTTACAGGAGTCTTACAAACATTCGCTGCACCGGTAGGGAAAATAATCAGCGAAGTATTGATATTGGAATGGCTTTGCTTAATTTTTTTTTTTTTACAGTTTACTTTTACTAACCTACACATGATATGCATTAAAGGGTTTGCGAACACTTCTAACAATTTTATCAACTGAAATATAAGTTTTATGATTCCCTGAGTCCAAACAATCAATCCGCAAATGTGGTACATGTGTTTGTGCATTCTAAATATGTAAGCAAAAATTTTCAGTGATATTTTACAGATAGCATGATAGAGATTTCTCGTACAAGATTATAAAATTATATTCTTATTTGATACGATTAAAAAAAAAGTTAATGGGGACCAAATAATAAATGTGTCCTGGAATATCAAAGAAATTAAAAAAAAAAAATCAGGTCATGTAAATGATGTTATGTTTGTTTTATTGGTTTAAAAACTGCAAACCCAAACAATACAATCTCTTAGTAAAAAAGAAAACAGAAGAAGAAACAAACGCAGGTTTCTTTAAATATCAAAAAATAAATAATTTAAAATCCACTGTAAAAAAAGAAATGCTCATGTTACTTGATTGACAGTGCTTTCCGCATGCTCCGTTGACTTTAGCCAAACACGGACAGAAGGCAGATTTAGACACTAACACACGGAAACAAGATTAAACTAGACATAAGACCTCATTTACACGTTTGGGATCGTTCTATTAATTTTTAAATGCTCCTCAACATAATTATATACTCCAACTTTCAGTATTCAACCAACAGTAAGAAAGTGGAGATATCTGTACTGAATCATTCCAAACTTACCTAACGAATTTAAAGTTCTCCGATTATTCAAAATAAATACGATTATTTTTATTCATATTATTCTCTTACAAAAGTTAGAATCAAGAAAATATATAATGTAGGTGATTATTTTTTATTTTCTAAGTCTTCAGTAAGTTTAATTGATTTATGCAAATTTTGAGACCAAAATATTATTAATTCGGTTTTTTGATAAAATCAATTCCTTTAGATACTAATCGATTTCATCTCAATCTCAAAGTTCTCACTAGTTATAATTATATTGAGCCTTTAAACGAGTAGACAAGTTAAAAGGGAGTTAATACTGACTACGAACACCGGAGGGCCGGGGCTGAGCTATTTGGGAAGTTTTAAATCTCATTATTGCTCTAAATGGGTTAGTCGATTGGATTAGCTCGGCTTTCATCTCTGCATTCACTGAAAACCGTTTAAATTCTTTTGACTGTTGTCTCAAAGCACCTGTTAAATTCAGACTTAATTCCGAGGAGTTTTGCCTAAACTTCGTCGATTCTATTTAGGAATCATGGGAAATTTTCAAGCCTTTGTTATTGGGGGTGACGAGTACTATGATATTCAAACTTCCAATTAGTAAAAATATGTTAGAGCCATAATTCATTTCTAGATATGACACCAAGACTACATTGTTACCAGGGGCAGTGAGGAAGTTGATGCTTGATGTTAGAAGGTGGATTAATGTGTGGAATGTCATTGAAAATTATTTCTAGTAATCCTAAAGTTATATCTCTTTTTTTACAAATTGCTAAGTATTACTTTTATTGTATTTACCACGAATTCCGTCGTAACATTCTATACGACTAATCTCAGTTTGGATTTTAACGGTTTTGTTCTTACCAGCGATCATAGGCGCAGACTTCGTGTAGGAGGGCGGGATAAGGATCGCTTCCCCCCAATAAATTTGTTGAGGGGGCGAGAATATTGTTTCGTCCTCCCTCTCTTCCCCCCCCTCATAATTTGAGGTAAAAAAAATAAAATCAATTATAAATAAGCTACATGGATGAATTGACCTCCCGATTCTGATTACGGTACTCAGGTATTCAAGTTGACCGAAGCTGATTATTTTACTCAAATAACTGACCAGCGCCACTTTGCTCACGATCTATTATAAATTATAGTTTTAATATTCAATTAATAATTAAAAATTAATTAATTAATCCCATTATTTACTAAATAAATAATCATTTCCAAAAAATACGGTTCCGAAAACATATAAATAGAGCATATGGAAGAAACCCGATAAACTTAAATAAGTCAAAACGCGGTGGCGTAATCTCGAAATGGACATCATTTTCAAAAACTACGGCTCCAAGAACATATAAATATACCATCGCCCCCCCCCCAATCAAAATCGAAAGTCTGAGTCTATGCTAGCGATTAATTTCGCTTCGCTCATTTTATTTTTTATGTTTCACGAAGTCACTGAATACATTTTGGATGGAACTAGGCTTTTAAGAGAGTATTTGGGAACTTCGACCTTATTGAAGAATACATAAACACAGTAAGTGCGTCAAACTGATAAAAACTTTATTATATATATAAAACGACACTAAGTGTATTATGTAAGGGGTGGGCGGGGTAGCCGAATGGGCTAAAGCGTGTGCACTGCACCACCGTTGCCTGGCAACCTGACATATGAATTAAAGATATAAAAATAGTCACGAGTTCGCATCCAGGTGCCGGGGGAGTCTTTTAAATCCCCGCCCACACTCCCTGGCCTGGGAAAATCCCGTATAGCCTTAACGGCGAGGAAGGGAAGGACCAAAAAAAAAAAAAAAAAAAGTGTATTATGTATGCTCTTACTTTACAAAGCGATTTATGTATGTGGTTTTTGTATTTTCCGAAATCGCTGAGTACTGTCTTATCGTTAAGATGGTGCAATTTTCAGCCATATTTGATGTAATATTACTCTAGACCCGGTTGATTCTCAGTCACAAAATTTGCGGTATATGGTAATAAAAAGAGGTGTAAAATATTTATTCAGTTCCTTTTTTGATATTCTACTTCAAGAATAGCTAAGTACTTTTCTTGGCTGTTTTAGAAAATTCATATTTAAAAAAAGACAAGGTTTTTTAAGATTGAAATTTCTTCAGCACATAGTTCACTAACGAGAGTTGTACAAGAAAAAAATTGAAGGTGAGTCTCTTTTTATTGTTACGCTAAAATATCATTATTTTAGTTTTTCTTTTGGTTTGATAATATCTACAAAATTACCAAGTTAGAGTCGTATTCCAAAATTATTACGATTTTCGGAAGTTTATTTTGAAAAATCATATTTCAAAAAGACAAGGGTTTTAATATTGAAATTTCTTCAGTATGTAGTACACAGATAGTAACTATACAAAATAAAATAAATAGTAGATGAATCTCTTTTCATAATTATATTTCTAAAGTGCTAAAAGATTCAGTATATTTTAATTTTTACGGTTTTTCTAAACCACTTTTCTTTTTCTTTTTTTAGATGATATATTGAAAGAAAAAAAAAATATTATTATTCTATTGTGGTATGGTATCTACAAAATTACCAGAGCTAGAAACATTTTTTTTAAAACTTTTTTTTTCACTAGAAAAAGTTGTGAGCCTTAATGTTTTTTTTTCTGCCCATAATTTTGAACTTACCATGAAATAGGATATTACGGGTAAAAAAAATTATAAGAGCCAAAGATATCGTGCAACAAACCTAATGGACTAAATATCAAATGCATTGATCCGTGGAATTTTACTATACTTGGAGTACACTCCACACAACATTTTCTAGAAGACATAAATAATAAAAAAAAAATCGTATGATTATCATTAATATTGTCGTTTAAGATTCAAATTCTTTTTTTAATTAAAATAATTCATAACATAATTATATCCTATCAGAATAAAACTTGAATTCTAATCTGGTATGGTCTAGGAATAGGAAACTTGTTGATTTATCAACAACGGATGTTGAAACACTATTTATAACAATCGGTGAAGAGTTTAAATTTAGCTGTATTGTGAAAAGGCATGCACTATAATTATTGAAATACAGGAGGGGACCTTGATATTAAATATAATCTGGAGGTGGCTATTACGTAACAGGGTTCGACGTCAGAAGCTATGACGCAGCCTCACGCCTCCCCTGACGTAGCGGTCTCCTGTGACGTACAACTTCAATCCCTCCCCCACGCCCTCTTATAACTTCCGAACAATATTTCCCTCTCCTTTTATACACTAACTAAAGTAACGAATATAAATAGCTTATCGTGTAAGGAGCATAGGTGTAGCAGCGTCAGAAGACAACTCAAAATAGATTAAAACCAAAATCATTAAACTATTAATAGAAGTTCCATTAAATTCAGAAACATAGTAGAAATCTTGTAAAACACATTTTCCCTCTTTTTTTTTATAACTGAAACTGTTGATTCCGAATATTCTTTTTGCTTTAAGATAATTTTAAATGATGATATGACAAATATTCGAAACAATCCGTGCCTCTCTTAAAGTTCCAAGTACTCTATTTACTCTTTCTTTAAGAACTATGAGTTGATTATTATTATTAATGTTATTATTATATATTTTTAAAAGCTTTTTTAAATGCAATAAGTTGTTAACTAATTAACTTTGTTACGTCATTAAACAGAGCTGCAACAGTGCAATTACTATGTATTTGATCATGTAAACGGTACGATTGATTTAAAATGTAGTTATAAAGGAAGGAGATGGTCCGGGGTGGCGGTCATAAATAGGCTGAATAGTAGCAAAACTATTTTATTAAAAGCCAACGTTTCGACCCGACTTTGCAGGTCTTTTTCAGGGCTATAACGGACAATTGACAAAAATATAGAGAATTGTGGAAGTTACATAATATGATGACATAATTTTTTTTGTCATAATATTATCTGCCCGCATCATACAAGTTCTACTATTTCCTCTTTTTTAACAGAAATTATTGTTTGACAAAATTGGGCTATGGCAGAAAGTCCTTGATGAACAATATTAGAGAGTATTGAATTTTGTACGCTGATCTTCCACGAGCCAGTTTACATATCTTTTGTTTATCAAAGAAATCAAATTCAAATTTTTTTGTTTGATAAATTTTCAGGAAACCAAATCTAATCCATTTTTTTTTTTTTAAATAGAACAAAATAAAATATATAAAAACTTTGCTGAAATAGGTAGGAAAGTCATCTGAGTGGACACACCAGATATTTTGATATTCTTATATTCAATTATATCACATTCTGTCTCAATTACAGCCATTAATAATAGTAATAAATTCTAATAATAATTTATTACAGATAATAAATTCTAATAATTTATTACAGATAATAAATTATAATAATAATTTATTACAGATAATAAATTCTAATAATTTATTACAGATAATAAATTATAATAATAATTTATTACAGATAATAAATTCTATTAATTTATTAGAATAATAATAATAGTGATAAATTATTCATTTATACCAGAATTTAAGTTACTATATTGAGAAAACAAATGAAAAGTTGAAAGAATAAAGGCAAACTTAATTATACACCAAAAATGATAAATTCCTGACATAATTACATAAATCATATTATAAATCTATACTATTAAATTATAATCGGATTTATTTATTTTTAATCAAATTGAAAAATCTGCTACAATATCAAAAAGTTTCAATTCAACCACCCTTGAAAAAAAATACATTTTTTTTTAATTGGGGAATAATTGGTTTTACATAAAGGTCAATCCATTTGAAATGACCAAGATCATGCTATTCGACATTTTTCATTTTTATAATATCTTTACCAATTATTCCATATTCATTTGAGATTTCAAAACCGTATTTAAAATAAAAATTGAGGCTCACAGTTTCTTCCCGGACGCTATTTTTAATTTTCTTTTCGACTGAATACATGTTTTGGGAAAATGCCCGTAACTCTAGTTATTTTGTAGATATAAAGCTAAAATAAAAACGGAAATAATTTAGAGTATTTTTTCCACATTTCTGTTGGTCAATAGATCACCTAAAAAGAAAGGAACGTGGTTTAAAAACATTTCATGAAAATAGACAAAAAAAGTCACTTTTAGGGATGCAAAAGTGTAATAAAGAACTTTATTTTCGTCTCAACTTTATTATTTTCTTACGGAAATAATTTAGAGTATTTTTTATACGTTTCTGTTGGTCTATACATCACCTACAAATAAAATAAAGTTGTTTAAAAAATCAGGAAAATAGACAAAAAAAAAGTTACTTTTAGGGCAGCAAAAGTGTAATAAAGTAAAGAGTCTCAACTTCAAATTTTTCTTTATATGTAATCCTATAACTTTGCTTTTTGTCGGTGGAATTCCAATATTTAAAAGCTTGTCCTTTTTTAAATATGAATATTCAAAATACTCAAAAGTCGTTTTTGGTCATTTTTGGTGTTATATATTACAAAAGAGACTGAGTGAAAAATTATGAAATTGATAAAGTTTATACCCCATAATGACAGGAATCTGTGGTACGAATCTGAGCACTGAGATTGAACTGGTTCAATTAGTTATAGAGCAACAAATATGGCTGCCTACTGAGAGTCGGTATCAACATATCATAGAAACAATTTCATGTTTGGAAATGAACATATCAATGATTTTTAAAACAGAATTTCACCCCAATCACAAAGTTGTTAAGGTGATAGTTCACTGTTGACGCTGTTACATTTATCAGTTGATGTGATAGTAGCTGTCAATGGAGCCAAAAGTTATATAACTACCGTAGAATTTGTGTAATGATAAATTAAAATTCAATTCAGTGTCTCAATTTCATATTCTAAATTATCGTTTAAATAACGCAATTTCCAGAAATATTTAGGAATAAGTTATACTAAGATATAACTCTGGAACCGATATGTCCTTATTAAAAAGTGTTGTAAAATGTACAAGTTAAATCATTTTCTACTCATTCTCTTGTATGATATTCAAATCTCACCGAAAATATCTTTTGACCATTTTTGAAAATTCATATATGAAATAGGGCAAGGTTTTCAAGATTAAAATTTAATCAGCAAGTAGCATACTGATATGACTACAATACGAAAAAAAATTAAATCTGTGATTATTTTCATTATTACAGTATCGCTGCTCTGAATGTCTCATTTTATATTAATTTTAATTTTATAGTTTTTTATTTTATTGTCAATTTTTTAAAAAAATTCCTCACTATTTATGAGATATATTGTCGAGGCAAAAATTTAGAGTAAAATATCATAATGATTTTAGTTTTTGTTTTGTTTTGATATATGCAAAAATACTGCAGTTATAGTAGATAGGATATGCTGATACCGACTACCACTAGGCAGCCATATTTGTTGCGCTATAACTAATAGAACCAATTGAATCTTAATGATCGAATTCGTATCACAGAATCCTATCATTAAGAAGTATAAACTGTATCAATTTTTAATTTTTCCCTCGGCCGCTTTAGTGATATATTACATAACAAATTGCCGAAAATGACTTTTGAGCGTTTTTGGAAACCCATATTTAAAAAATGACAAGCTTATAAAGATTTAAATTTCATCAGCAAGAAGTGCAGTGGTAGGATTACATATGAAGAAAAATTAAAGTTGAGACTCTTTTCTCTATTATACTTTTGCTGCCCTAAAAGTGACTTTTGTTTGTCTATTTTCACGATGTTTTCAAACCACTTTCGTTTCTTTTTAGGTGATGTATTGACTAACAGAAATGTGTAAAAGATACTCTCAATTATATCAGTTTAATTATATCTGGCTTGATATCTAAAAAATAACTATAGTTACAAGCATTTTCCTAAAACATGCTTTCTGCAGAAAATAAAATTAAAAATGGCCGCAGAGAAAACACTGTGAGCCTAAAAAATGTTTCAACTACGGTTTTGAACTGTCAAATAATTATGGAACAACTGGTAAAAAAATTATAAAAATAAAAAATGTTGATCAACAAAATTAATTCAAATTGAGTAATTTCAGATGGATTGACCAACTATACAATGTTACAAGATAAAACAGGATATAAAATAAATTGAGTACATTTCAATATTTCTATATAAAAAGGTTTTAATAAAAAAAAAAACCGACTACAGAAATCAGGAAATTATATTCCCCCTAAGAGAAGGTTCTTTCGTATCTTTTTAAATTTATAAGGAAATTGACATATAGGAATATTTAAACTTGGTGTTGTAGTCGGATGCCAAACACACTCCGAACGAAACTTAATACTCTCATACATGAGATGATTTATTTCTCTGGAGCCGTAATGAGTAATGTAAATCACCCGACTAACAAGTTTAAACTTTCGTAGATATCAAGTTTCCTATCAATCTACCAAGATATTTAAATAGATATAGAAGTAAATTTCCTTAAGGTGGATAAAAAATCTAAATTTCTATAGTCGGTTTTTTTTTTTAAATTAAAACATTTTTTAATAAAGTAATTCGATAGAATTTTGAGCTCAAATTCTTTCAAAACACTAACGGGGTCTCATCAAATAATTTAAAGTATCTGACTTACATATCGAAAAATCTTTACATGCTTCTTAGCAAATCGATTTGACATATTGTTATCCAAATGAGACACCGAGACGATCCTCGGTCTTGCAAACTCAGTCTTGGTCGTGGTCTTGGTCTTGCGCAAGAGTGTCGCAACAGTCTTGCAGTTACTTATTAGCTTAGTACTGTAGAGATATTAATGTAATTTTTTAGATATAAGAAACCTAATTAATCCCGAATGAAAAATTACAGGAGTTAAATACAAAACTATATTGGTTATACCAATTATTTACACATAGTAACTAAGATTGTCAAGTATTAGTAAATATTTCGCCTTAATTTTTATTCAAAAAATCGATGTTTTTTTTACCAGTCCTAGTCTTGTTCTTGCAACAGTTAGGCGGCCTTGGTCTTGGTCTTGCAATACCAAGACCTATTTTGGGCAACATTAATTGAACACAATTTATTTAATCTCGGGTCTGGATTTTTAACTCAAATTGTTTTTTAATAAAACTCACGGAATCTCACTCAACAACTTAAAATATCAAATTTGAAAATCGATCCTACCATTCACTCGAAAAATCATTACATACCTTTTAGCGGACATCAAGAATACATGAGCCTCGTTTCGTTTTGCTTATTTGGGTAAAAGTCATGCTATTTTTTTTAATAATTTACATAATTGGATGCTGTACTAACGAAAGATATTTTTTAATTTCTCTTTCCTCAACATTTTTAATTGCGGCGGTGATAAAAATAATATCTTATATTTATAAAGTTGAAAAAATTCTTATCAACTGTCACAGAGTCGTTTATGAGTAGGAGTCACGCAAGGCTGGTCCCCGAGAGACTTACTTCTATTTCATCAACATTTTATAACATTTAGCATTAGAAGTTATCATGCAACGCTAGCTAGCCGCGTTTGTTATTAATGTTATTCTATCACGACCGGCGATGCTACTCATCCCGACCTGTTTTGCTGACCTTAGCAGTGTGTTGTTCCTCCGCTAGTCCTAATACAATCCTGTTTTCCTTTTCCATATACTGAATTTAAATATGTTCATCATTCATCAGTGTTTTGACTTGACTTCGGGTTTGAAAATCGGAAAGGGAAAAATATGGCGCTACAAAATAAAATAATAAAGATTATTTTGAACATTTGGACTGAAATATCTCTCAATCAATTTGAATACCAAGGATAGTTCAGAAAACAGTATATGTCAATATAGATATATTTATTTTAATTTGCCGAAAAATTAATTGTAAAATAGAATTGCAATTTTCTATTGCACTCGATAGTTGTTTGACAAATTACTGACCTCCGTTACAGAAGTGTTATTTACAAAAAAAGTTTTATATGTAACAAAACTATCCTTTACACAGTTTATACAGCTGATATCCCAACCCATCCTAACACAGTCATTACCACGTACGCCGATGATACATGTGTCCTATCAGTTAATAACGACCCAACAATTGCATCCCAAACCCTTCAATCACACATTACAAACCTTGAAGAATGGTGTCAAAACTGGAGAATAAAAATAAATTCCAATAAATCCCATCAAATCACCTTTACCCTTAGTCGTAAACCTATGTCCTCTTGTCTTACAGTATCCTTTAATAATACCCCACTTATTCCTGTTGAACAAATTCGATACCTTGGACTCCACTTAGACAAACGTCTAACTTGGAATCCTCATACCAGACTGAAACGACAAGAAACAGCTCCACGTTTCCGACTACTCCAGCACTTACTAGATAAACGCTCTAACCTCCCAGTCAATTACAAAAGACTCATATACATGACTACAATAAGACCTATTTGGACTTACGGAGTTGAGCTCTGGGGCTCCACTAAGCCATCGAATTCCTCTCGTATTCAATCCTTACAATCCAAAATCCTTCGTAAAATCCTCACTGCTCCTTACTTTGTCACAAACAAAATCATCCATAACGACCTTAATGTTCCTTATGTTTCTGACTTGGCCCAATCCAGATACCTATCCTTCCATAACAAACTTCAGAACCATCCAAACCCTCTCGTTTCTAACCTTGCTTCCTCTTCGATCCCTGACAACCCTCAAAGGCGTCTGAAAAGAAGATGGCCTCGAGATCTCCTTTTGTAAATACATTTTTAGAGTGCTACCAATGGGTAGTTTCTCAACATGTGATTTCATGCTATTTTATTCCTTTGTTCACATTTACTGAATGTATTTTTACTTGTAATACAGTTGTAAATATCACCAATAAAAAAAAAAATAAAAAAAATATGTAACAAAGGGTGTTATACTTTGTGAATATAGAGCAACAAAAAAATTAAATTTCATATTATTAATCCGCCTTGTTTTCACTTCTATCGTGTGGTCTTAAGCACACACATTTGTTTTTTTTATATGCATATATTCATATTAATTGCTCTCTTGATTCCAGTATGATATATGCATATAAATTGCTTATGTTTAAATTTAATGTTCAGATTATATTTATGGATTGATTACTTATATAACTGGTATTATTGCAAACTAGTAGAAGTAGATTGATGATGTTTTCTTTAGCATATGAAAGTTCGGCATGCATTAAAAATAAGTTTAGGCTTACCTCTTAATATTTAAGTTTAAACTTATAACTTTAAACTTTAAACTTTATTTAAGTTGACATTCTGAAATATAGTTGACGTAATTCAGTTGAAACATTTTACTCTGTCCCCTTTCTTGTGGCATTGAAAGAGAATCTAATACACTTGATTAAGAGTTGGAATCGAAACCTCTGCATACAAAAAAAAAAAAAAAAAAAAAATTGAAACCTACTAATATTTCGATTTCTTGGAAATCTACCAATTTTCATTTTCATAGAAACTAATCATATAATGATTTATAATTGTTTGTAATTATTAATTCAGTAATTTATTTAAATTTGACTGATTTTGAATAATTTATCCAAAAACTTTTGTCGGCAACTGCAGAATTTCATGAAATCGCTCTTTCAGAATATGTCTCCATTATGTCGAGCTCTTATTTTTTTAATAATTTTTTTCAAAATCCCTTTTTTAGTAGATTATTATAATATCTACTGATTTCATCTCCTCCTTTTCCTATAGTTGAACAGCATTTTAAGGATTTTTTTATTTGTTTTGGGTAAACGAAAACAATAACAAATATAATTGTTCTCCAAGTTCTTAATTTTTTAATGGTTTTTCGCTAATAAAAAAAAGGATTACTGGGAAAGGATTTTTATTTGGGAAAGGAAGTTATCACTGGTGACTAACTCGCAATCTGTGAAGAGAGTAGAACCTTGAATAAATGCATGACCTATTTTCATGGCTGGCTTGTTAGAACGTTTGTTTTAATTTCAATTTATATATATATATATATATATATATATGTAAAATTTAGTTTGCTGTTATTGGTGTGTTATTTTTTAATATTTCTGAAACCTGCTTTTTATAAAATTAACTGTTATTTCTACCTGTTATTAATAACAAGCAATTTGCAGCTCTAACTACTAATTGAAATTAACAGCATTGCCCGCATCAAGTACGAGCTGAGTGGTAGCAGCTACACTATAACATGCTAATCGCCTTTCCATTAGACCAGCTACTGGCGAGTAGGGTTAAATAGACCTAGTGTGGAGAAGGGGTGGGGAGGACTGGTGGGGTCGAGGGCCACTTATCAGATAGCTCTAATGGCTGATAAGTTACAACTACTCCCGGCTATTTTTATCTAACTGCTTGTAAATAGAACGCCAGATAAATATTCCTATCTTGCATATATTAATGACATTCGTCATTATTTCAGCTTCTCTACGACTTGTGGCATGTTTGACGTAAATTCGTTTTATAGAATATGTCTTTTTTTATTTCATACATTTACAATTAATTTATACATCACAAGATGAACCTTCTCCTAATGATTATTTTATACTCTTCAGTAATTTTATTATTCCTCTCTTTTTCAAGCACATTGCTCCTCTTCAAGGTAGTATCCTAGATCCTATCCTTTACATAGCTAATACAACCGACATCCCTACTCATCTTAACAATTTAATGCTGATGACACAAGTGTTCTATCGATTAATAATGATCAGTCTATTCCATCCCAAATTCTTCTATCACACAGCACAACCTTGAAGAACAGTACCAAAACTGAAGGATTAAAATAAATCTCAATAAATCCTATCTATCCTATCTCTTTTATCCTTCATCATAAATCTATGACTTACAGTATATCTATCACACAGCACAACCTTGAAGAACAGTACCTAAACTGAAGGATTAAAATAAATCTCAATAAATCCTATCTATCCTATCTCTTTTATCCTTCATCATAAATCTATGACTTACAGTATATCTATCACACAGCACAACCTTGAAGAACAGTACCAAAACTGAAGGATTAAAATAAATCTCAATAAATCGTATCTATCCTTCATCATAAATCTGTGACTTACAGTATCGTTTAAAAATACCCCTTATCCCTGTTGCACATATTCGAAACCCAGGACCCAAAGTGAAAAAACTTGGAATCCTTGTACAAGACTAGTACTTCAGCACTTACGAGACAAACGTTTTAAACTTGCAATTAATTACAAAAGACGCATATAAATTACTATAGTGGGGCTTCAGTTAACCATAGAATCCACTCATATCCCATTCTTACAATTCAATATCCTCAACGCTGCTTATAACTAATAACTCTCTGAAACGAAAGGAAGAGGGCATTGTTATTTTCTAATTTAGAAATTATATTGGAGCAATACCAATATCACCCTAGCACATCTTGTAAATTTAATGAATAAATAAAAATAATAGGCATTTTCACTATTAAGACGGTAACAATTCTCTACCAATGCTTTGTCCAAGAAAATGTACTAAGTAGTTCGGTTTTCAACAACCAGTGGGTCACCACAAACATTACAAACATTTTGAATTTTTAACTTTCTGTTCATGAATATACGAATAACTATTTACATTTAAAACAACTTTAACTGCAAAATCAGAGTAATTATTGGTTTTGGCTGGATTTCCTAGGTGGGACATTCCGTATCAAATTACAATGAAAAAGTAATTGTAAACCTGCATATCTCAAATGTAAAAGGTTCATTATACATTAGTCATGCTATCATATTAAGTATATTACAAATTTGTATTTTTCTGGATTGGTTTTTAATACAGAACTTAAAAATTCCGAAATGACTGAAAACGTTGAGAAATGATAGAATTTAAAGTAATTGAAATCTTGATATTTTATATCTATACTTAATCATATAATGTGTTTTTTTAAGAAAATAGTCAACAAATGTATATTTCAAGTGTTATAAGAACATTAATGACCTTTAAATAACCATAAATACTCCTGGAAGAGGTTTTAGTTAAATTTACATAAGGCTACTATTCTGTTTGAAAGCTATATAGCCGATTGTCGTGCTGCGACAATGCACTCGTCCATTCTACCAAAGAGATTCCTACAGGCATCAACTGGAGCAGACTGGAGGGCGCTCTCAGTTAAGTAAGATGCCTATGCCAGCGTAAAAGGGTAAATTAATTTTACAGAATTCATATAACCCACCAATTCATCAAAATACAGTCCACTGCGGAAATAAGTCGAAGGTTGCCTGTATTGTACTCATCAGAGTTAACTGCCTTTACTTTAATGAAATTTGGAAAGTTGCCTAAACAGTTGCCAGAACATCTTAACGATTTGAAGTTCAAAAGTACGGAATTGTCATAGTTTAATAACATTAATATATAAATTATAACTTTATTTTAAATTAAATTATAATTAGTAACCTAATTTTCATTTTAAATTTGGACTATTAATATCGTGTTTTTCCATGAAACATTTATTAATTAATGTGGAATACATTATTTTGCTTAGTTATAAGTATCATTACTATTAGTTCAAATAGTCGTTTGCACCTTAAAATTGGGTGTTTTTTTTACAGAGCATCATAATAACTGATCATTGCTTTATGATTTATTAGTATAATTTCATATAATATTCCCTCATCTATTTTCCTCTTTAGCAGAATATCGCAGTTGCAGACTACAAAATTTTAACTTTAGCAAAAATAGAATAAACATTGGAAAACAGTAGCGATATGTTCCATACAAAATATTCTTTTCAGTTAAACAGCTCAGTCCTTTCAGCAAGATGACATAGGTAGGTCAGGCTGAACCATCTCCATCAACACAAAGACAAATCCCTCACTGAAGGCTGATGTCATTGGGGAGATGATGTATCAACAGGTTGCCACACTGCGTGGGAGATTGAAGAAAACGATTCGTCCTGTCTCTCCCACCCACTGCCCTGTTCGCTCTATTCTGTTTTGTATTCTTTCATTTCGGATGAAAGGATTCGCTCCTGTTTCGAAAACCTAACATAAGGATGCTAATATAATTTTAATGAATATTTAATAGTTGACCGTTGCATTATAAAGGAAGGAGATGGTCCGGGGTTGCGGTCATAAATAGGCTAAATGGTGGTAAAACTATTTTATTGAAAGCCAACGTTTCGACCCGACTTTGCAGGTCTTCATCAGGGAAGGGTGTTCATCTAGGAGTTTCACCTAGAACTGAAGTGAAACTTAGAACTCAGTTCTAAGTGAAACTCCTAGATGAAGACCTGCAAAGTCGGGTCGAAACGTTGGCTTTCAATAAAATAGTTTTACCAGTATTTAGCCTATTTATGACCGCAACCTCGGACCATCTCCTTTCTTTAATATAATTTTATTATCTACATAAGTATTATTTGTAACTTTGTTATTGTCTTGTAGGTAACGCAAAAAGAAATATTCGGGTTTACATTTTATTATACAAATGAAAAGTTAATCAATGATATAGAACTATAATATATATATATATATATATATATATATATATATATATATATATATATATATATATATATATATATATATGTGTGTTTTTTTGTTTTTTTCTGTTGGCGAAACAGATCATGAAGATCTTTAACAGCAATTATAGTTTTCTAGAGCACATCCGGTTCCTGATTTAAAGTACGGGGTTGGGTCAAGAATCCTACGCCCCATACATACCCAGGGGAGGAAGGAGGAATGTCAGGCAGCGTGGCTTTACTACAAGCGCCTATAAGCCTATAAGCTTGCTATAAACTACAAAAAGGATTTCTAAAAACTATCCATACTGTACTATAAGACTATTACTTCTTCCAAAAGATGTATTAAATATGTAGCAATATCACACCGTATAAATATAAAATATTTATTTAACGATATGATATAATTTCACACACACAGAAAAACCGTGAGGCTATTATTATTTAAGCCAGATTGCTATAACTAAACTGCTTACGCCAATTTATGATGATTTATAGCTATTTTTTGTGTCAATGGCTACTGTAGATAAGGTATCATATGTCACACAAGAGTTTAACTTCATAAATTAACACGATATCCAAGAAGAACAGAGTATTTTAGAGCATAGCTTCATGATCATATTGTACAAATCTTAAGTTAGTGTGTTATCTTTTTAATCTCGTCGATTTTCTTAGTATATAATATTTATTCCTACTTATATATATTTTTTCTTATTATTGAAAAACACAATTTATTAATAAAACTAATAAAACAAATAATAATTATTATTTGGTATATTTTAAATATTATTTTTTATTTATTTCATATATATTTTTATCTGTTAACATAAATGGGATTAAATATAATAATAACAAAAAAAAGAAATAATTAGCGGAGTGTTAAAATTAGAACCATGACTGTTGGAATTGCTTTTACCTGTTCAGTTTTTTTTTCTGGAATTCAAAATAATTTACGGTAAAATATTCTATGAATCATTGAATTTCAAAGGGGTATAAACAAAAAACTGAAGCTTTGAAAATATCTCACTTAAGAAATAGCTTTATAAAAGTGGATGTAGAAGAACAATAGTTGGTGCTTGAAAGTAGCAGATTCTGGATTTAAATTGTTTTCCTGGAAAGAGATGGAAGAGATCTAATTTTTTTAATTGTTCATTTTTTTTTTCAATAAAGAATAACAAAAACAAAATTGTTTCTAGTTTTTTATATTTTTTCTTGACACTTGCCTACACGTAGATGAAGAATTATTATTATGATCTAAAGAATAGAATGTGATTGTAAAGGTATTTAGCTCAGGTCTTTCATAGAAAAATATGTAGCCACCCCAAAAAAAAGTTTCTATTTTTGGAGACACTCAGCTAGAAAGACAATCCCATTCAAACCGCTACTGGTTCTTCGTAAGAAATAATAGCTTACTTATTCTGCTATAGTAGTCAGTCTCGAGTATTTAAATAAAAAAAATATACATACAATTAACTATTATTAAATAATTATTTACTATGAATATGACACAGCGCTATCAAAAAAAAGCCTCATATACAAAATGAAATAATTTTATCATAATTATAATGTTTTAAGTTATTTATTTAAATATAAGATATGTATTTATATCATCATTTCTGTCATTTATTTCTAAAGTCCCTAAACGATTTTTTTTTAAATATATCAATGATGATTAAGATTTATTTTGGAAATAAACACTCAAGTATAAGCTTTAATAACTATAGAATAAGCTTGCACTGATTAGTTAGATTTTCGATTAGTAGTTTTGGAAGCATATTTGACTTTAAAAACTTCTGAAAGCCACTACCGCCATTTCCTAAGAAATTTCCAACGATGATGTAGAAATTGACTACGACTCATTTGTTAATGGGTTACTCATTAATCGTTTTATTTTTGGTAAATACTACAGTTTCTCTTAGAAATATCAATGCTGTGAACAAGTTAGAGAAGTAATAACCCCTCCTCTGTTGGAGTGTATGGACCACACGTTGAGATGCCGGTGAGCTGTAATTGATGGGGATTCCATGGTAATGGGAGTGCCTTATAGACCTGTCTCACAATATCCTTATCCTTCTCAAAGCTGACCATCCACTGTTGTATGAATGTAGTCACTCCATTGAAAATTTATTATTGTAATGCAGTAAATTTTAAAGTCAGGTATTCAATTTAAGTAAAGCCGTAGACTATGTTGTTATCGAATGGAAAATCATAGTACTCATAAATTACTTCATTTAGCAAAAAGAAATATATGTACTACTGATTATTAAAAAAAAATGTATATATATATATATATATATATATATATATATATATATAAAGAATAAGCATAATCATAAAAAAAATGATTGTATCTATTAAAAAAAAAAAAGAGGAAAGAAAAAAATTTCATGAAAACGAGCACATAAATGGGGCCCATATTTGTGTCCGATTACAAAATTGACAATTTTGGGTACCATAACCTCCAAAATTCATTTTTTTTTTTTTTTATCCGAATGTTGTATCTATCAAAATCTCGATCAAACAATAAGCAATGCCAAAGCGAGCTGAATGTTGTTGATGAATAGAAAATTTAATTGTTTTCACAATATCACTTCCCAACAGTTTGGATTCCGCTCAGGACACTCCACTGACAAACAAGGCCTTCGCGTTATAAGCCACATATCCTCTGCACTTGAAAACAAGCAATATTGCACTGGTGCCTTTCTGGACGTAGCTCAAGCTTCCGACCGGGTGTGGCACGATGGCTTGCTTTTCAAGCTCAAAAGCCATTTACCTCAACCCTTGTACCTAGTCCTCAAATCCTACCTTTCAAATCGTTCCTTTCAAGTCCCTGAACGGGCCCTGAACTCTCCAGACATTATCCAATTGAGGCTGGTGTTCCACAAGGCAGTGTCTAGGGCCCAGTTCTCTACATCCTTTTCACCGCTGACATCCCTTCAAGTCCTGATACCTTCCTAGCAACATTTGCTGATGATACTGCCATCCTATTCTCCCACTCAGATCCTCTAATTGCATCCCGAAACCTGCAAAGACACCTCTCCTTCATTGAGCATTGGTGCAACAACTGGCGCATCGAAATGAATCAATCAAAATGCAAACATTTAACTTTCACTCTTCGAAGTAGATCCTGTCCGCCAATCCTTTTTAATTCAATTCCTCTTCCCTACTCAATTATAGTTATATTGATAATTATATTGATATTATAGTTATATCAATTCTTCACACATAGTAACTAAAATTTTCAAGTACTAGTAACAATTTTTCCTTAATTTTTGTTCAAAAAAACGAATTTTTTTTTTACCAGTCTTGGCTTTGGTCTTGGAAAGTGCAACTTGACTATTGAAACAGAGTCTAAAGAGCAAAACATGCTCTCTTCTGTTTAGATAATTATTTCATTGCTTACTGTTTACATTGATATTGACTAAACTGTTCAATAAAACTTTAATCCTTATAATTTAAAATACCTTAAAATTTCTAAAATTTATTCAAGATGAGATTAACTATCCTCACCATGTGGATTTGACGACAGATAGATGCGGAAACAAATTTCTTCCTTGATGTGAAAAATGTATTATGCGAGTAAAAATTTTCGATTGTGAGGATTAATATTTATTTAATCTTTCTCAATATGGTAGCGTGGAAATGAAAAATAAAATACATGTACATGCATTTTCATAATTACAAACGAAATTTCTCAACATTAACCTGTAGGTTATACTTAATCATACAGTAACCTCTAAATGTAAAGATTAAATATAAACGCTAGTAAAGTTTCTGACCTGCACAACAATGTTTAGTAATGTGGCATCTTCTGAATAGTGATAATATGGACTTGTTCTATCTAAAACATTCAAACAAATATGAACGGAATGTTGTATTTAAAAGTCAGAAAGATTGATTATATAAAGTGATAATTGAAAAGAGAAGCAGCAAAGAAACGCAGGCTACTTAACGGTCCGGAGACAATAGCTAAGAGAACAGAGGACTCGGAAAGAACAATGGATCCTGTGGGTGCACCTCTGCCTTTCCGGACCCTCACCACCAGATCAAAAAGCAGCTTCAATGGGACCTCGCATCATGGAGATGAGGATGGCAGTCATAATAAAAGTGGTTGTTGGAAGCCATCCTCTATTATCATACCTTTAAGTTGAAGTAAAGAAGGAATTTCTAGCTTTGTGTTCTTGAGAATACTTACTCATTATTGGCGTTATTGGATTAAAAACTCCTGTAGGCGCGCTTTGCACTTTTTTGTGGATAGTGAATGAGACTGAGCAGTCATTCTCCGATATATAATGCTCATTCGGGTAAAATCGGCTCGAGTCGACTAGTTGAAGTGTTTTGCATTTGGATTATATTATCTCAGAAACTAAAAATCGGGCCTTCAGACTGTAAGCAAGGGAATTGTAAGCCTTATAATTTGGAATACCGTGATATTTCTAAAATGTATTCAAGATGAGATTAATTATCATCACCATGTGGATTTGACTACAGATAGACACGGAATCAAATTTATTCTTTGATGTGAAAAAAGAACAATGCGAGTAAAAATTTTCGATTGTCAGAATTAATATTTATTTAATCTTTCAATCGTTCAATCGTTCAAAATTTCACCCTCTTTGTAATGAACTATTGTTAAAAATTAAATAAAGTATTATTTCACCATGTTTATTTTATTTTTTTACATTGGCCACGTTTCGACCAAGATGCCATTTTCGAGCCATTTGATGAAATAATACTCCTTACATACAGTCAATAATTGTATAAGAGTATCTATGGAAGTGTCACACAAAATTTTCACTCTTGGATAGAAACTTTAATCCAATTATGGACTGAATGCACGGAGTATTATTAAATTAAATGGCTTGAAAATGGCATCATAGCCGAAACGTATTCAATATAAAAAAAAAGAAAAGCAAAATGGTAAATAATACAGCCTTACTTTATATTATTAAACCTAATTTCACCTCATATAAGAAAAACTTACATGAATTAAAAATTATAGACGTGGAGTTAGAGAGTCGGAAAGAGAGAAAGATAGGGTCAACAACTAAATGGTAATGAGCTCGTTGAACATATGGAATAAAATATCTCAGAAACTAAAAAATCGGACCTGTATAACGTAAGCGAGGAAAATTTTCAGCAATTCATTCTGTTTGTTATGCGCTATAAATCAAAATTATTTTTATGTTACTCCAAGTTAGCTAGTCGGAAAAGAAAAACTAGAGGTTCGAAAACTAAGTGATGACGAGTTTTGTTGAACATATTGATTAAAATATCTGAGAAACTAAAAATGGGACCTGCATATTGTAACCTATGGAAATTTCCAAAATTTCATTCTCTTTGTAATGTGGTATAACAAATTGAAAAATTGTATTTTGATATGTAGCCGAGCTAATGAATCGGAAAGGGAAAAGATAAAATATCTCAAAATTTTAGTTTAGACGAAGTTTTACATAGACATTTAGCAAATATAATCCAAGTGAAATTATTCATCATACATTTTAGTTATCATAAACCTATTATATTGTTTTAAATGTCGATAAGTCGGAACAAAGTTTACTAGATCAATTCTGATACAATTACAATTGTTATATATTATAAAAGCACACACAGTGCATAATAAAAGCACACTATTTATTAGTTTTTTATCATACCTATTAAAGCAGGAGTACCTCAGGGTAGTGTCCTTGGATCAATATTGTTTATTATATATATGTCTGACCTACCGGAACACAATGACACAATACAGGCTACTTTTGCAGACGATACCGCAATCCTAAGCTCAGATAAAAACCCTGTTCCAGCATCTACCACTCTTCAAAATCATCTGAACGATATTGCAGATTGGGCCACAAGGTGGAAAATTAAGATGAATGAAAAAAAATGTGTGCATGTAGTATTCACTCTTAACCATAAATCTTCACCTGAAATATATTTTAATAACATTAAAATCCCAACACCTGACGTAATTAGGTATTTAGGTTTTTACCTGGACAAAAGACTTACTTGGAGGACTCACATCCGACAAAAACGAATATAATTAAACATACGACGCTGTCTTTTATCTACATTACTTGACAGACGTTCAAAATTATCTTTAACTAACAAACTAACCCTTTATAAAGTTTTACTTAAACCAATTTGCACTTACGGCATAGAACTGTGGGGTTCTGCTAAAACTTCCAACATTAAAGACGTTTAGTCCTTTCAGCCAAAGGTGTTGCGAAGGATAGTTGACAATCCGTTTTATGTCACAAATGATACACTACATACAGACTTAAACGTATCTACAATTTTAGATACTGCAAAAGAGAACAACAATAACTTTCACCAAAGACTGATGTACAACATGAATCCCTGACAGAAATTCTTCATCGTACAAGAAACCCGTACAGCTCACTACGACGATTACGTAGGCGTTGGCCAAGAAACCTGCTGATCTGATTTATATCCCGGACGTGATGGGAAGCTGTGAATCTGCCAAAAAATTTGCTCATTGCAAAGAAATTTGCAGATTGCAAATTTAATCTAAAGTTCCACATTTTTGTTCATAAATAAATAAAAGAAATTCGTTTCCAAAGAAACAATGTCTGAGTCATCATTAGATGCATAAGATATCTGTATTACCTTAACCTAAGCAGGTAAGTGTCAATAAACAACTTAATCTAACCTGAATCACTCTCATGGGACTTGTCTAATATTCATATTTTAAGGTTGTTTTACATACCTTTCATTATGCGGCAGGATATCATTTATTGATGTATTAATTGTGATTATTTCTATCATTATTAAATACCAAATAGCCTAAATGTTTTTTGAAAATATATTTTATATTTTGAAATCGGAAGTACTGAATTTCCCACATTTTTGCCTTATTAGTGTCATTTTTTGGATAGAAGAAACCTAACTCAACCCGAATAAAAAATTAGAAGAGTTTAATGCAAAAGTATATTGGTTGTACCAATTTTTTACATATAATGACTAAAATTGTTAAGTATTAGTTACTATTTTACCTTAATTCTTATTCAAAAAATCGATTTTGTATTCTTGGTCTTGGTCTTGCAACAGTTAGACGGTCTTGCACTTTGCAAGACCAAGACCGATTTTGAGCAACACTGCCGCAAAGGTCTTGCTCTAATAAAAATGTTCTTTGAACTCTTTGCTGATAATGAATAGAAAAATCAGCTGTGGTACTTTGAAGTTTTGGCAATTATCATTGAAATTTATTCAAGAATGCAAACTAAAAACAATCAAGAACAAATTCCTACCTGTATCTAAATAAGTTTATACATAATATAATTTATTCCTTTTCTTTATAGCACGCTGGAGGAAAGTTATAGTGACAAAAAACTGAACGAAAATTCTAATGAAAAGATTGAAGAGAAATTCAAACAATTTTGTGATTCTGATCGAATTGAAACTAGGGTATTGTTATCAGCTCACTACCATGTATTTGGATTTAACGTTATTTATTGGATGGTTGACTTGCTCTTCTTCTCTTATGACTATGCCCTCTTGACAGTAATATAGGTAATAGATATTTATAATTGATTCGGTCAATAACCTTATACAATGATTTTTCATTTTTACAACATATTACTAGCAAAATATATTTAATTTATTAGTGAAAAAAAATTAACAATAATAACAACGGTTGATCTTAAATTGTTTTCTTCTATATTAACTGAGAATGCCCGACATGCTGTAATAAATTACGTATTTTAAATATCTTGCCAAACTTGAGAACGTTTCGCAGGGTTTTTGACGTTTTTTTTTTTACGTTTTTCGGCTAGTGTGTGTACAGAGGCAATAGTAAGGGAAAACTCGCGACATCGGTTAAATCAATTTTATTTTTAAATTAATATATTCAATCAAAACAGTGATAAATGTATATTGTACAAACTGAAAATATTCTCGAAAACTCCGTCAACAACACAAGGTATCGACAAAAGAGTTTATCTAGTTTTTGAAGTTCTAAAAAAAAAAAAATAGATTTAGACACATTCAAATAGATGTCGCGAGTTTTCCCTAACTCGACCTGAGCTGTTAAAAATTTATTTCGTGTAAGACTCACCGATTGAATCTTTCCTGTGATAACATTCATTTATTTCTAAATTAAATTGACGATTAACATCACTATTACATTAAATTAAATGTCCAATATGAAAAATATTAATGTTTAAAAAGTCTTTTTATATTAAGCCGAAACGTTGCCACGGCATTGAAAATAATAAAGAAGTGGTGAAATATTTACAGCCTATGTTATTTTATTAACTAATTAGATTTTCACTTTGATCAAAATAAATTAAAGTGAAATAAATGAATAATCTATAATCATAATTGAAAAATAAGTGTAAAATTTGTAGCGTAAATAATGAACAGCCAACATTAGTTAACTCTAGGGTATCTGGTCAATAAATCAGTAGAGCCATAAGATTACAAAGATGAGATTGTGGTAGTGAAACAAAGGGAGAGGGCAGAAGGAATATGTATTGAGGATGTTTGCTGTGGCGTGGTGAGGAGGGGGAGGGAGGTGGGAGGAGGCGCGGTCAGCCGTGCGGGGACTTACCAACTCACAAGGAAGACTTAAAAGACTTGGCCCAAGCAGTTTTTATCATTCCCTTCTCTCTGCCGCTGTCTCTGTCTGTCCTTCGATTGCTTATTCGCTTCACTTATGATTTTCCAAACCCATATTCTTTTGTATTTTATTCAGTCACTGATTCGTATCACTGAGAAATCATTTCAAGTAAGATTAAAGTAATATTCTTGTGTTGATAATATAATGTAAAATCAGAATATCAGTGATAAACAACTACCTTGGAATTACATAGGAATTAAATATCTGTTGATAGAGAGAACACCGAAATGTAATATAAAGGTATACGACGTGTGTTTATTAATAAAAATAAATAAATGAATTGGGAGTGGGATTGCTCAGTGACCGTTAATTATTTATTCTATGGCTTCGGACTTGGACCGACATAGGCCATGAGACTGGGGCATACTCAGCTTCAATAAAAGTGGTACGTCTAGTTAAATAATTATAATAATTAAGCGCGAAAAATTGGCGATTGAGCGTAATATCAGACCAACAGATTCTTACCCACACTTGGCCTTGAAACAGTACTTGCTTACAAAGTACTGAACTATAGACCCTCTTTGGGTTGTGGTGGAATAGGTTTATTTTATTTTATTTTATTATTATTACATGGGTCTACGACCCACTCGTTTATCCGCCCTGCTCCAGCATTGACCTTCATTCCTTTCTATTTTGTGCTGCTGCCATGAAGTTACGAATGCCAAGTATTGATAATGCATTGGTGGTAACACAATCTTCCTATTGGAGCCTAAGGCGTCCAACCTTCCGTGCTCCAGATATGAATAGTTTCTCCGATATGACTTTGGGTGGGATTTCCTCTGGAGCTATTTTAGCGAAGTGGCCCACACATCCCAATATTTCTTAGTTCTTTTATAGACTTCTCAGCTCCAGGTTTGTTCTTCTTCTCCAGTGTCCATAAACACATGCGGACAGTTCCAGTTTTTAAGTGCTGTTAGTGTTCATGTTTTGGAGTCATATCTTAAAATATCTCGAATCAAATATTTGCATATTCTAACCTTTGTGGATCTCGATAAGTTGCAAGACCGGAGTTACTTTTGAAGTGCGAAGGAACATCGATTAGCATACAGAATACTTCCGTCTCTTTCCCTATGTCATTTCGGCAATTCATTTGGGAACCTAAGTCGACAAATCTTCGTACCACTTCTATCCTGAGTAAACCCAACTGAAGAAGAAACCTACCTGGATATCTCACTCTTGTTTTACATACAAGTAACTTGTTTTATCCGAGTTAATTAGAAGTCTCATACGTGCTGCTGCTATTCCCAAAGTTTTAAAAGCCTCCCAGACTACATCCAGTGTATTTCCAGCAAGGTTCAGATCGTATGTATATCCAAGCATCTAAACAAGTCTCTTTAGAAGTTTCTGTGATCTGAATACCAGAGGTCCTCACAGTTACCTCAAGAGCCAAGTTAAATACAAGACAAGCTAAACCATCGCTCTAAAGGACTACCGTCTTTGTGTTGAAGTTCTTAAGAAGTCCCCGAACATATCCACGCAGCGCAGGTTACCCTCCATTATCATGCGTGTGAGTTTTACCAGTTTTGGAGGAATCTGGATGTTGATAACAACCTTGTATAATTCATTTCTGTTTACAGAATCATAAGGTTGCTGGAAGTCTATAAAAACATGGTGGGTGCTAATAACTCTTTGGGTTTCTCAAGAAGCAAACGGGGAGTGAAGATTTGGATTTCTTTTTATTGATAAAATTAATCATTGCAGGGAAGGTTTTTATCAGCAATGATCTTATATGAAATTACCTAGTCCACATTCATACTTATTCAAATATATAAAAAAATCAAAAATATGTTAACATATCATTTAATCCTTTAAATTTTAATAATTAAGACATACGATTAACCATGGTGTCACCGTGTCACCATCGTAGTCAACCAGAAATGTTGTTTAGTGTTCCTATATTCAAAAACGTTGTCCAGGTATGAGTTTTCAAGTATTCTCCAAGAAAAACACATTTTTTAATAAACTTAATAATACTATAAAAATACAAAGTTCTCTAATGTAACTGAACATTATTCAATTTTCGTCATCCTTTTCGACATTTAAAATCTTTAATATGATAGAAACTTATTTTCAGGAAAAAATCGATTAGTCTGGTGATTATACATAGGAGTGTTCAACTCCCAAGACCAATAGTGTATGCCATTTCTCCCCCATCCAAAAAAATTTATTGTTCCCCTATTCTTAAAAACAGTGTTAGCGAAATTGTAATTTAAAAATATCGTAGTTCATATGTAATTAATTACACTTGATGTGGGTTGTTCCATGTTAATGTTAAATGTCTTTTTTTTTCCCTCACATTTTAGGCAATAAAGATTTGCCCTTATGTGTGGCAAAATTTATTATTATTAATAAAATGATATTTTAAGGTTCTCAACCAATACTTGTTGTTATATTGTGGTTTTCCCAAATTAGATATAAGTTCGGATAGATACAACAGTCGGGTCATAAAATAAACTGTTTAGTAGAGGGCAGAATGTGTTGATGAATAAATTTAGAGATAAAACTTGCAAATTCTTGGCACCTTTCACCTTCATGGCAGAGCATGCAGTATTCATTCTCGTGTTTAATATTTTAAAATCTAAAGTTGTGAACTACCTGTTTTGTTTCATAATAAATCTAGCTCACTAGATATCAGTGTATTTATCATTCTCCTTTTGGAGGGAGTGTGCCATTATTCATAGCACCCAGATTGATTCGTTGATTTCTGCAGAGATTCGATTTGTCTTTGATTATTATCACAGTTCATAATGTCATTTGAACAAAAAAGATAGATAAAAGATCCCATATCTAATTTTCTTTAAAAATATTTGTAAAAACAGCGGCCGAGGGATTCCTTCCAATGGTATTACATTATTCTTTAGGAGGAGTGACAAGGTTTAGTCCTCTACAGCTGGAGCCAAATGTTTAGCAGTTTAGAGTTTAGCAATAAAATTTTTAAGCTTTGGGTGTATGAGATTTATAAATAAGCTCTTTTTAATCATTTAATCATGAATGTGGTCGTACAGGCGCTATCATTTATTAATATTAAAAAAATAAATAAATATTGAAAAGGTTAATTTACAAGATTTTATAATGAGGATGACGATATATGAAAATGTATAAAACCACGTAGAATAAATAACTATTTTTTTACAGAGAGCAGCACTGTGATCTCTTGGAACTTCGTTTCCCCTTCCAACTGATAAGAGGAGAGAAAGGCTGGCTCAGAGTTTCCATGGTTGCTTGTTAATTATTTTTTCTTGTTCTGGTTGTCTTTCTTTCTACATATTACATTGCTATTATTAAACTTATTTATTTATATTTTCTTTAAATATAATGTGATTGTGCTCTCTTATCTCTATTGTAATTGGCCTTAATTGAGATAGATTGTAATATTTCTCAATAAAGGTTTAAACAAATATATGTATTAGTACTCCACATACCTTAGATTCCAATTCGGTCTATCTCCGACTATTGTTTTCTAATTTGCTACATGGCGCTCTGTGGCATTGTTTATTCTTTCTATACATCACCCCTTAGACCTCCCACGTTGCCTATTGCAACTACAAGGACATCATTATTGTAGTGGTTTTCTTAGTTCCATCTGAGTCAAATTTTAATATTTTTTTTAAAAGTAATTCCTCAATTTTGATTCTCTTTGATTTGTTTAGGCTACAGTCACCACAATTATAAATAAAGACATTTTCTTCAGATCTGTTGATCGAATTTCGGATCAGTGCCTTATTCGTAATTTTTTTTTTTATTTAATGAAATTTACAACTGTATAAACAATACAACACGTAAATATAATGACATGAACAGACTTGAAGAGATGCTGCCCAGTGGTAGCACTTCTTATTTAATTCTAGGTGAAAAGATCACGAAGCCATCTTCTTTTAAGACGCCTGGGGGGATTATCAGGAATCGAGGAAGAAGTGGAAACAAGTGGATTTGGATAGGACTGGAGTTTATAATGAAAGGATAGGTATCTGGCTCGGGCTAAATCAGCGGCATATGGAACATTATGGTCTTTATGAATGGTTTTATTTGTGACAAAATATGGGGCATTAAGGATTTTACGAATGATTCTGGATTGATAGGAATTCGTTGGTTTAGTAGTGCCCTAAAGTTCAACTCCGTATGTCCATATAGGTCTTATTGTGGTTAAGTAAATGAGTCTTTTGTAATTAATTAAAAGTTTAGTGCGTTTGTTAAGTAAGTGTTGGAAGAGTTGGAAACGTCGAGCATTTTATTGTCGTTTCAGTCTAGTATGCAGATGAGACGTTTATCCAAGTGGAGTCCTAGATAGCAGATTCTTTCAACAGGAACAAGTGGAATATCATTGAAGGATATTGTAGGACATGAAGTTGTAGGTTTACGACAAAGAGTTAAGGCAATTTTATGGGATTTATTGGAATTTATTTTTATTTTCCAGTTATGACACCATTCTTCAAGGTTTGTGGTATGTGATTGGAAGGTTTGGGATGCATTTGTAATTTTTAAGCCAGTAAACCTCAGTAAGGTCTAATATTTCATTACACTATCTAAAATAATAGATTAGATGTAAAGTTAGTAATCATAAATTTAAGATTAATTTAAACCTAAAAAACCACCCGAACACCCATCCTCTTACCGTCCTAGTTCTCTGTTACCTATCATGGGCAAAATCCTGGAAAAACTCATCCTAAAACGCCTATATCCCATCCTAGACTCTAATCATATTATCCCTGATCACCAATTTGGATTCCGCACATTGCATTCCACTATCCAACAATGTCACCGTGTTGTTGATGTAGTCTCCTCTGCATTAGAGCGCGGTATGTACTGCACGGGGGTCTTTCTCGACGTTGAACAGGCGTTTGATCGAGTCTGGTACCCGGGTCTTCTGTACAAACTCCGAAAAGTCCTACCCCCTACATACTTCCTCATTATTCGCTCCTATCTTACTAATAGATACTTCAAAGTAAACCAAAATAATGTCTTCTCATACCTCTTTGCTCAATCTGCAGGCGTTCCACAAGGTAGTATCCTCGGTCCCATCCTCTACACAGTTTATACAGCTGACATCCCAACCCATCCTGACACTGTCATCACCACTTACGCCGATGACACATGTTTGCTATCTGTTAATAACGATCCTTTAATTGCATCCCAAACTCTTCAATCACATATCACAAGCCTTGAAGAATGGTGTAAAAATTGGAGAATAAAAATAAATTCCAACAAATCCCATCAAATCACCTTTACCCTCCGTCGTAAACCTATGACGTCTTGTCCTACAGTAACTTTCAATAATACTCCACTTATTTCTGTTGAGCAAATCCGCTACTTAGGACTCCATTTGGATAAACGTCTTACTTGGAATCCTCATACTAGACTGAAACGACAAGAAACTGCTCGACGTTTCCGACTGCTCCAACACTTACTAGACAAACGCTCCAAACTTTCTATTAATTACAAAAGACTTATCTACATAACTATAATAAGACCTATATGGACATACGGAGTTGAGCTTTGGGGCTCCACCAAACCATCGAATTCCTATCGTATCCAATCCTTACAATCCAAAATCCTCCGTAAAATCCTTAATGCTCCATACTTCGTCACAAATAAAACCATTCATAAAGACCTTAATGTACCATATGTCGCTGATTTAGGTCGAGCCAGATATTAATCCTTTCATGATAAACTTCAGTCCCATCCAAATCCGCTTGTTTCCACTCTTGCTTCTTTCTCGATTTCTAATAATCCTCCTAGGCGTCTGAAAAGGAGATGGCCTCGTGATCTTCTTACTTAAAATTATTTAGAGAGTGCTACCACTGGGTAGTAACTCTTCAAGCCTGTACATGCCATTATTTATATTTGCGCATATTTACTTGTTGTATTTGTATACAGTTGTAAATTTCATTAAATAAAAAAAAAAAAAAAAAAAAAAAAAAAAAAGATTAATTTGGCTGCTAAAGACCAGTTTTGAAGCTCAACTAAATTATTAACAAGAAAAAAACAAATTTTTAAAGATAAAAGAGTGATAATAAAAATTACTTTTTTTGCCTTTAAACATTTGTTGGAACCATTTTATTTTTTCCCTTCATTTTCCTGTCGTTTAGACTATACGAGATTTTTCCTGGATCAGGGGAGCGGGCAGATGATGAATACCAGAGTTAAAAGCCCCGCACCGAAACGTGTACTCGTAATTATTTTATTATATGTGATATATTCGTCCTAACGTTTATACACGCGAGTTTAAATAGACAACCAATTGAAAACCTCCCGTATCCACTTTATCAACCCAACATATGTTTTATTAATATATAACCAAAATCAGAACATTAATTATTTATGTATACTATTTATACGAACAGATTATTCAAAAGCCAATGAAACGTCCAATTAAACAATAAACTATTGATAACCTAAATTTAGCTATTTATAATTAAACAACAATAACTTATCAACTTACCTAAAGCTGATACAAAACTTACTAACCAAATAAAGAGGAATAACGTACAAAAATACCCAAAGACTTGATCATATAAGTCCGTTTCTTCCTGCAGGTAAAGAAATAGAGAGAAAGAGAAAACGAGAGCTAACGTTTCCTCTAACATACGTAGGTCTCTTCACCTTTTCCAGTCACTATCTTCTGCAATGACCAAAAAACATCTCAATCTCTCTCTCTCTCTCTTTCCACTACATCATGCGCATTCACTGCCACATAATTCTTCTTTTTTTTTTTGTAAACTACATTCATTGTGTTCATTTAATTAGATGCCGGGCAATGCATATTTTGCAAACGGGTTAACACGCTCGGGCACCATGTATGTCAACTATAGTTTATTCACAATCTACAAACGATTTGACCAAATCGAAAATAATGACTTGCCAGGAATGAGGAATGAGAGTACCCAGGAGCACCTCTTGCCTGGTTTGTTTCCATTACTTCGGATGTTTAAGAAAGGAGATCTTTCATCCTGCACCATATAGTCCCCTCCTCAGGGTTATGTCAGCTATAGATAAGTCTCTAATGAAAATGTTGCTTTTTCCATTAAAATTTATATCAAATCATTGCGACAAGTCATAAAAATTAGTAAAGGTTAGATAAGCAGTAATATTAAGCGTGGTAAAAAAAGTCCTAATTAATCTCAATTTTAATATTAGTGTTTAAAAACGGATCCTCACCTCGTTGGCTAAATATCTGAATCCTGTTAAATTGATTCAAAATAAAATCCAAAGCAACTATCAGCCAACGTGGAGAGTCGTCCCACTACGATATTTTTACAAACGGATAAACAAGAGAATGAGAGGACATAACACAAGTGGCCCTAGAAAAGCGGGCAGCTGATCTGATTTAAGCAGCCTACAGGCACCGAGCCAAGGCACACCAAGAGGAGATTGGATCCTATAACGTATTTACCAGCCGAGGACAAATAGAAGAAAAATATATATATGGTTAATGGTGCCGATATGTTAGTGTGTAGGAAAAGTGTTTATGAACTCGGCAAATAGCACATTTCTGGCCCAATTCCAACTGCGGTTTTTAACTAAAGGAACTAGTTAAACTGCATTCACTACAGTGGTGGGTAGTTTCTATCAGTGCTTTTAGAGGATATTATTATCGAGTTTATTTTTTATGTATTAATATATTCTAACATTTTTTGGTTTTCCGCTTATATTACTTGATTGTTAATGATTTATAATAATTATTTTTTGTAGATTGTTTGTTAGACAAACTTTATTTAAAATTTATAGGCACTGAATCCTGATATTTTTGACCAAAATTATGAATCCTCATAAGTCTATAACTTAGGAAAGAAAAGAAGTTAGTAAAAATTAAAAAATTGAAATATTGATTGAATAGTGAATAATGTCAGCTATGCTATTAAGAAATAAAATATATGAGGCATGGCTGTTACATAACGAAATTAATGCCGTAAATCATTTTTATTTTTATTTCATATTATACATATTACCTTATTATTATCCTCAATAAACACCCCTCCACTCTCTGAAAAAAATCCGAAAGTCTTCTGGCATCTCCTTTAGGACGCGTGCTCTTTTTTCTTTCTTCAATGCCGCGAATTTAGTAGTAATGTTGATTAATAGTTCGACATTCATGAATCCATTGAAGGTGCATAATCTCACTAATATCTAAAAAAAACTATCAACATTACTTTAATTTTTTATTTTCTCATTCGAGATTAAAGTTCCATTTCAGGATGGTAATTTAAAAAATATGATTCCTGAATCTTACTCCCACATTGTTATGTCGGTTGGTCCATATTGCGCCCATTCTTGTGGCTATCTGTCAGATAAAATATTTATTATGAATTTGTTTGGTAACTGGAGTAAATATTTTTTTAAGGAGAAACAAAGTTGATATTTGTTTCTGGTATACCGAAAAACCCTTAAATAAGAATTTTCATAGCAACCGATAAATCAAAATTTTCTGCATGCTTAGGTTGGACGCCTAAGAAATGGAAATTCGTCCAACAACCACAAAACTTGTGATAACTTTAGAACAGCTTCACTAATCCACACAAAAAAATAATAGGAATTTAGGCCTCTGTGTGCAACACGAAATGATATAAACCCAATCCTCGTAAACAAATTAAAACTAAAGATATAAAATAAAAAAAGCTAAGGAGTTTTTCTTAATTTCTAGATTAAAAAATAAAACGAAATCCAAAAGTTATTGCTGTCAGTTGGAAGAGCAGTAATTCAGCTTTTCAACGGTTTTATAAAGTAAAATTTAAAGAAAATCCTGATGAGTTATAAATGCTGTCGTTGACGAAAAAAAAATCATGTACTAAAGTTTGTATTTTTAAATTTATATACATATTCGTAGTTAGGGGTTTTAAAGGGTTCTGAAAAAAAAGGTTGCTTTTTCATCACAAAAATTTACTTGGCCTACTGTGTTGTAAGCAAAGTTTTTGTAATTTATGATACATTATAACTCATTTAATACAATATTTAATATTTTTTTCTTATTTTGAGAAGAAAAATAAAACGATTGATATATATGTTAAACTAAAAATCCGGGCAAAGCAAAGGTAAAAATAGATAACATAAATTTTGTTTGAAATTATATAAAATATTTTTTTTCTTGGATCCTAGATAGTGTTGCCCAAATGCGAGACTGAGACGAGTCTTGGTCTTGCAAAATCGGTCTTGCTCATGGTCTTGGTACTGCGCAAGTGTCTCGCAACAGTCTTGCAGTTACTTATTAGCTCATTACTGTAGAGAGATTACAGTAATTTTTTATATAGGAGAAACATAACTAAGCCCGAATGAAAAATTTGAGGTGTTAAATAATTGGTTGAACCAATTATTTACATATAGTAACTGAGATTGTCAAATATTATTAACTATTTTGCCTTAATTTTTATTTTAAAAAATTGATTTTTTTTTACCAGTAGTGGCCTTAATCGTAATCCTAGGTTCTATTGGTGAGAACGCATAGAAAGGGACATTTTTTTATTATATTCTGATTTAGTATCGCCAAAAAAAAATTGGTTTAAGTCGGTGACCCACAGACTGTATCTCTGTCTTGTAAGTATTTTAATAGTTAGTAACCGATGCAACCGTCCAGGATTCTTTACTAAAACGAAAATTGACTTTCTTGTGACCATAGTCTGGCTATTATGCAATTCAGATTCACTTGCCCAACTTGTTAAAAATCAGTACTTTTCTATCTCTGAGATCAGATCTGAATTTAGAAACTTTCCCTCTCTGTCGATTGTAATTTTAGCTCATCATAATTTAAGGTGCAAACAATTAATTATATATTCCCCAAATGGACTGTAGAAGAAGAGATTTGGCTCTTTAAGTTTTACTGCCCATCTGAAGCTTTGCGTGACTTTAATTAAAATATAAAAATAGAACTGACCTACCTTCTGCTAAAAATAAAATTGAGGATTAGTATCAGCAAGAGTGTAACGCGGCATTAGCACGTATATGAAATGTTTGACGTCAATGCGAAATAAAAAATTAAAACAGTGACATGAAATACCAGAAATATATTTATTTATATAATTAAATAAATATATTCAAAGTGACCGGAAGTTAGTTCTTAATATCTTCGTGTCCACGATCAGTAACTCATCAGATTCCATCAGTGTTTTAGATATCAGAATATTTAACCTTATTTCTAGGAAATTCTCTTTTATTCTGCTGTTTCGTTTTTTAAATAATAAACGTAATTGTGGACATCCTGTTCCTTATATATTTGAATAACCGCTTCCGCTTAGTGCCAAGTGCGAGCTTGATGAGAAATTATTTTACTGGGAACACTCCTAATGTGGTATTTTTTTTATGGTGGAATTCATTCCTTTTTAAATTATGAAAAACTTCTCAATCATAATTATTTTATATCTTCGGTTCCAATTTTAAAAAGAGTGTTTTCACCTTTTAAACCAATACCATCGTAGATTATTAATTGTGGGTCATATTTATTCATCTCATAATTGATAAAATCAGCTATATTTTTAAGTATTCATTAATAAGTACCTTGTTGTGTGAACGATTCAGATTATCTGACCCAAAAGAACTCAGAGAGACATTCTGAAAAATTAATCTGAGCTACAAAGCTTCCTTGAAGTACACAACAGAAGTTAGAAGACAGAAAGCTCGTTAGGGGAGTGTAGGGACAAGAAGGTACTAAAGAACAGGCAGTAAAGTGTTAACTATAAATTATATAAGAAACCTATTTAGCCCTCAACCGTTCAAGAAGTTAGAAAGTTTACAACCTCCGGTGGAGTTGGCCAACTTCACTGCGGCTAATCTAGACTAAGGTCCCTGTCATAACCTTAACCATCTCTTTTATACTACTTCGTCCTATCTCAACCACACGTATTCATGCTCAACCTTTTTCAGTCCATTTCAAGTAGAGGAATATCTCAGATAACGGCTATATCTTAGAACATCGTCATTGAGTTCATTAAAATTTACGCAAGGCAATTAGTCATGTAAATTATCTGTGACAGTTAATTCCCAAACAAGAGACTTCCTATTGAAGATGTTCAAGCGAATTCCTACAGAATCGACTGCCGCTATGTTGGAATAATGTGTTTGGCGTTACTTCTGTATCCTTCGCTTCACGTAAAACCTGATTTTTGTATGACTATTGAGATATTTTAATGCTATAAAATTAAGCCCTCTTTATCTGCCCTTACTTCATCTGCCTTGTTGGTTGCCTATAGTTGTGATCCATAGGTAAACACTGGGTGAATCAGCATCTTGAATAGAATTATTTTTGTTTAATAGCCCAGAGAACAACTTTGTAGATGTTTACTATACAAGATGCTGATACGCCCAGTGTTTGAATATGGACACCAAACCATGGGCAAACACCAAATCAGTTGAAGTAAAGGCAAGTATAGTTGATTTTTATAAAAATGTATAAATGTTTTAATACGTACTAAGATAGAATAAATAAATGTTTATTTTACTCTACTTTATTTATTTTTACTTGGTTCTCATCTATAAGAGGAATTTATTTTTGATTTTCTGCTTTTATTCCTATTTTTTTAATCCTTTTTATTTATTTTTTAGTTAGGCAGCAATTATTTTGTTTCATTTCTTATTTGTTTTATGTTTAGTTATAGGGAATTTTGTATATAGTTTCTTCAGTTCGGTTTTGCATATTTTGTTATTTTCATTAGGTTTTATATTTACTAACCGTAAATCTTTTTATTTAATTTAGTTCTACTAGCCAGAAGTATTGTTTTGTTCTGTAGCCTTTTGTTATTCTTAGAGGACTTCGTCCCAGAGTAAAATTATTTTTCTATTTCTATCTCATCCTCTGGATTAAACTGAAGCTGGGACTCGTTATTAACAACAGAAAACAAAATATGTGTGTGCTAGTAACTCAAAATGATTTGAGTTATGTTGATGGCTCTGGAGCAATGGTATCATGTATACCTATAAAGAAGTCAAGCCTGTAGTTTGCAGTGAGGAAACTATCGTTTTCCCTCTGAATTAACCACTTATATATTAATACCATGCCAATAAGCGAATGGTGGAAGCTAGGCTTTATAAATATTTAAAATTTAACGAATAAAGAAAAACTGCTGAATTCAATTAAAAAACATTAGTTTTCAGATCTGTTGGCATGCAGACAGTAATTTTCATGTTATTTTTATTATTATTGTAATGATTATTTCCGATTTAGATTAAATTTTATCTAAGTTTTATCGACAATCATTTTTCTTCATAATTACCTATATATTTTTATTATTTTTGAATAATAATCCAGTCATAATTAATAGCGACCCTGTTTCTCTATTTTGATATTCCGTAGATCGTATGAATGAGGAATTTCGAGTTTCATTGAAATAAAAGCTATTAGTAATAATTTGATAAAGATTAACAGTAGCAGTTTTAAAATTATCTTTAAAATCATTTAAATACCTTTATTAAAAAAAGAGGTACCTATAAAAAAGATACTAATAAATAAATAAAAAGAACTAACATTAACTATTAATAGTAACTAATCGATAACTAAAGTAAGTTCTTAACAAACAAAAAAAATTTTTTTGTTTTTCCCTACGATTTTTCTACTTCGGAGAGAGACTGCGAAACCTGATTTTTATCGAGTTATTATCAATTTTATTTTAATATCTTTGTTTCATTTCAAACATTTCTTCCTATTTTTAAGAATAGTTGTGATCTTTATAATATTTACAAAAATTTATAAGATTCACTGATATCATTAAAAATTAACACTATTATTTTATAAAACACGTAAGGTATATAGATTTTAATGAACTAAAAATGCAAGTGAACTTGATCTTGGAGCGTTTCCAACACCATATATCGTACATACACTATCCTTTTTATATTTAAAAAAGAATAAATTATTTTAATATTATATACCTAAATATTTACATAAATCAAAGAAAATGTTGCCTGCAAAATCTAGTATTAAATAAACTAGCGTTCTCGTAGTTCATTTGACATATTTAAATCGCTTAAATACTAAAGTGTCCAAGTTTAGTTCACTCCCTAAGCGATTATCCCTAATGAAGTTATCTCAACTCCGTTCCAAGGATAAACTCCTTGGAGATGTCTGAAAAAGGCCGAAGTGTTGGGAGAACTTGAGTTTAATTCTCAAAGTTTCTACAACTTCTGTGTGTTGTGTTTGGGCCAGAGACTTTGGACCTTGATTGGAGCCAAAAGATCTGTTTTAGAAAGATATTACAATAGGCCTACCATATTATGACTTATTCTTTAAAATTTAAACAATTATAAACCGTAATTTATGCCAAGATTTTGATCAGAAAATCCATAAATCCATTTTCTTCTCTATTGTTTCAAAATTTCATTATTTATTCATCATTATTATTATTTTTATTTTTGCGTAACTCGTCCTCCATTTTATTTCTTTTTTTGCTATCTGAACTAATTAAGAGGAATGACAATCCATTTATTCTTTTTTTTTTTTGTCTTCAAATCTTCACATTATAGAATAGAAAATAATTTTGTTCTAGGACAAAGTCTGTTAAGAATAACAGAATTAAAATATTACATGTGGCCTAAATAAAAACAAAGAGAAAAAGTAAAGAAAACATCAGTTAAACATACTATATACAATACCCTACCAAATTTATTTAAAACAATGAATTGAAAAATTGAAACTTTATTGAAAGAAAATTAAAACTATGTACAGTAGTAAACCATAAATATACTTTATATAAATGTACTTTAAAATAAACTTTGTCTCAAAAAAAAAAAAAAAAAAAATGCTGAATCTAATTGTAAAAATTGTCTGACTATTTAAATGATGAATAATATGTAAAATATACATCATTATAAATAATATGTAATTACATCATAAAAGATTAGCGGATATTTGAGCAAGATTTTAAATGTAGATATAGAGGAGGAATGCCGAATTTTGATAGGAAGGGGATTCTTGAAATCAACAGAGCGTGCATTAAGGAGTTTCGGATTGAGGCAGATCTGTAAAAAGGGATGTAAAGATCATAAGGTCGAGATCTTGTGGAAAGAGAATGGACTGAGGACTTGAATTGGAGATGGTTTTAGACGAATGAAGGACGAGGATTGTTGATGAATTAATAGAGGAACGTTCGTAGGAAATATATAAAATAAAATTAATTACAGATAGACGTATAAACATAAAATCCATCTTTTTCAGAATAATTAAATTACTGGAAAAAAGTAAACAAATTAAGGAAAATTAAATCAATAATCAAGTGAAATATTATGTAAGTCGCTTATCTCCAAGTGAACCCGAAATATTTTATTTCATCGCTTAAATACAAGTGAAAATGTTTTTTTGGAAATCATAAGCATCGATTACTATGTAAAAACACTTAATGAATTTGATGGTGCAATTATTTATTTACAAAAACAAACTAAAATGTTTAAAAAAGGAATGCTAAAATAAAATTATTTCTAAAACCTTACTTTTTACAAGGAATTTTCTCAAGAGCTTAAAAAAAATGTAATTAAAACAAAAAACATCAGAAGCTTTTTAATATATTTTATTCCAATCAAAATTTAATATAATTTTATTTTGCTGTACCATTGTTGTAAAAAAAAGGTAAATTTTTTAAAGTGGAATTTATATAACTTTATTTCCCTTCGATTACTACATTATTTCTTCTCTTCAACTCGATTTCCAATCACGCTTTTTATGTTCTAAATGAACTTTGAAATTTAATTCGTTTTAAAACCGGCATTTATGTTTGAATGTTGTTTTAATATATGCCGATAAAGAATTCCTTTTGATATTAAAATTGGAATAGAAAATATAGTTGTTCACGTTTCCTTAAAAAATGTCAATGGTGATTAGGCTCACTTTGGAAGTAAATGACTCAAAGTATAAGCTTTAATAATTATAGAATAAGCTTGAACTTGCATGTTCAAATATCTGAAAGCCATTTCCTATAATTCATCATTTCCTAACCGATTTCCCAACGATGAGGTTGAAATCAGCTGATCTCATTTAAGCTCAGATCAACTCATGATTATTATTAGTGATTTCTCGACCTTTGGTGTATAAGGGTTGATTAAATATAATGATATAAATATTTAATTTATAGAAAACTCAATCCACAGACATATTTGACTAGGACTACTCCTACGTCGTGGTCTTCACATAAATTTATTTATTTTTGTAATATATATAATAACACATAGACAATTATCATAGTGAAGTAAGACCACAGTCACACTATATGTACAGACAATATAAAATAAACAGAAGAATAAAACAACTATATAATAATAAAAAAAAAAATTCGATAAATAAAAAATAAAATAAGTTAAAGTTATGAAAATTTAAATAAAAAAATCACAGATATACCTATATACAGTATTTACAATCAAGCATCCGCGTCATTGGTACTAATGCCAGCGAAGATTGATTTAGAGCGCTTTAGCCACATACTCAATAAAATTTTAGTAACTAATAATAATTAAAATTTTATTGAGTATGTGGCTAAAGCGCTCTCGATCAATCTTAACTATAATAATAATAATTAATCTTAATAATAATTATTAGTTTATTTTTTTTAGTTTAGGATATTTTAGCTTATATACATTTACTTTAAGTATTATTACATTGCTGTTTATTTATTGTGCATAATATGAATGAGCTACTCTTTATCACTATTACTATTGTGCCAGGGAATGGTTTAAATTTTCCCGAGTTACGGCGAGTGGTGGGGGCAGATCTAAAAGATAAAAGATAACGCTTAAACCTTGTGAGCAGCTGGTTGGCTCGATCCACTTCTTGATCAGCAATCAACCAGCAAGCACCAACAGTAACAGCGGAGGGCCCTCGAGGTAAAAAAAGATGTAAGCTGGCATTTAGACGGTAAGCCATTTTTTGCAAAATCATTAACCTACCAATCCCTTGAGTTACAATCCACTGCTTAAAATTAAAATGTTGCCTTATTGAAACTCATGAGATTTATTTTGTGTTAATTGGAAAGGTTGCCTAAACAATTGTCCTTAAATGTGACAGATTGTAATATATCTCAATAAAGAAATTGTCTTACATTCCAAAAAATAATAATTAAATAAGCAATGGAAAAAATTACAATTTTACTCGCTGCTTGAATTATGTAACTGATACAGAATTCCAAAAATTGATATAAAACTTGAATATTGAATCTAGATGAACATCCTTCTCTTGAAAAGGCCTTATGCGTTTTTTAATTAATAATTAATTTCATACAAGACATTTTATTAATTTTCTATACATTCTTGTAGCGTTTTTTGCCCTCTATTAGTTCTTCCTTCTCTACAGTGTCCTGTTTTGTAAGAAGCGTCCCGGAAGATGGACCTTGGAAGACAATGAGGAAAGAGAGTAGCTATTACGCACTCAAGCGCCTAGATGAAATGAGCAAGACTCAATGGGCTGTTAGTGCCATTGGTGAGGCTCATTAGTGATGTTCAGATGTCAATTTGTGAGGCAGAAAATGGCCGAATTAAAAGAAGCGGTAACAAAGGCCCTTGAAGGGAGGAGCGTCCTAAAGCGGCAGCGGGGGTAGGTCTTTGTGCAGAGATAGATTTTACCTTTATTTACCCACCGCTCGAATATTAACTCTTTTTTTCTGTCCTCTCTGTTTCTGAGCTGTGTTCTTCAAATGAATTTTACTCACAATCAGTAGCTAGGTAGTGCATTCTTTTTCCTTTTCTTTTTTAATCAATGTTTCAATTCATTAAATTAATAAATAAATTTTCAGCTACGCCTCAATAAAGATCTTCCATTGTTACAAAACAATTAAGTTTTTTTTTAAATTAATTTTTGTCATTTAAATTAGTTAATATCAATAATTTAGAAAGTTTTTTTTATGTGCACTCAAATTTATTAGGAAGCTATATTAATTATTATTATAACTGATATAAAACTACGGTCATTGGTGTTTCATATATCATGATTTTTTTCAAAACATATTTCTTTCCTTATAAGTGCTGCTTGGAGTTTCGGAATAACAATCGTCATCTTAAGAACATTCTTTTCTTTTTATTCCGAATTGTTGAAGATAAATTTCACGTCAATACAATTTTGCTTTATAAGAAATTAAAAGAAATAAATGCCTATTCCCAGCACACTACTTTACTTAAAACTGTCTTCTGCTTGCAGATACGAAATTATGAATTGCTTATACTTAAAAAATAGCTTATTTGATTAAGCTAAAGTTAGAGGAAATGTTGGGTATTATGTACAATTATTCAGTTACCAAAATGGCACTAGTATTTCAAATTTAATATTTTTAAATACAAAGTAAATTAAATATTTTGTATTTTTAAAAATTAAAAGAAAAGTATTTTTATTTTATTAAATATAATTTCTTTGAATAATGTCTGCAGAATTTTTAAAAGTTGCGTTTTTAAATTAATTTATAAACTCTGAATTTATTGAATTATTATATTAAAATAAAATTATAACTCCTGTTAAATACTGTTCGTGGGAAGTTATCTTAAAAAATAAAGATTAAATAAGTATATAAATATAAGAATCTTTCTGAAATTTATGTGGATTTGCTTATTTTATATTGTGCTCAATTTAAAATATGAGGAAGCTAAGCTATTCTGACTTACTTGGAAGATTTTTTTATTGAGGAATTATATATTTCTTTTTTGTTTTTTTTTTTGTGACATTCACCAACCTCACATAACGTCTCGTAAACTTGGAAGTAAGAATAAAAAAATGTACTTTTGCATTAGCTAGGTTTATTATATTTTTTTAGATAACACTAAAATGATAGAATATCTTATTAAATACAATTAAAAAATAAAATAAAATAAAATAAATTTTCAATAAAAGTGAATAGTCTTAAACCTGATTTTTGTATATACCAGTTTGTCTTATATCCCTTCAACATTTACTTATTTACGAGTTTCTGAGCTAGTGTTGAATGTTTTTCTGCCCGTTTTAGTGAGTGACTATCGCATTTAGTTGTATTAATACTGAATGACAACATTTTTTATGCTTAGAAGATTATTTCGTTATTAGTTCGAAACCCTCTAGCCTGTTTTAGAATATGATGCTTCCACGAAAATTTCTTCCACGTGAAGCTCTAGGGTTTTTCTAATAACAATTAGAGAATCTAAGAAACCCTTTTAGATTCCAAGTAAGATTTTAAAGTTATATTCTAGAAATCCTTGTAAAATTTTCTGGAATCCTGGATAGATTCTTATAATTTGTTTGAATACCAAGGCAAAATAATGTCACAAATGTTTCATAATAATTTTTCTATAAATTACATACGGGCAAGTTTCTATCGTTTAAAACTTTTGTTTCTACTTACTTATGCTTTAACTTTAAAAGTATGAAATAATAGTGAAGGCGCTGCTATACGCAGATGATGTGTTTATCAAACAAGATATTATAAAATGACATGATTTTGGTTATGTTATGAAAGAAAGGAATTCAAAAAATATTCAGAAATCAATTCCAATGTTGAAAGATTGTTGAAAAATTCTTCTAAGATTTCGAACTCCAAGAGATTCCCAAATTTGCATATCTGATCAAATAAATCAATTAACAATAAATAAAAAAGGAAAAGAGAAATAAAAATGTTTGTATAATAAGATCCTAATCGGCCATCGCGCATTTATCGCTTTCAATTACTTTGAATCTCTCACAATCTTTGTTGAATCCCAACAAGTCTTTTCGCTAATCCTTTCTAATATTAAATGGGATGAAAATTAATCCTCTATTTCTATAAGGTATGATCGAGACGTTCATACACTTATTAAAGATCAAGCCCTCATGAAAGAATATTTCGTAAATGTCTTTGGGGCCCATGCAACATCTGTTCCCAGGAGTGAAAACGTTTTGAAAGAACGAGAGGTTTCGGTTTCTTGAGGGAGGCATCTAGCCACCTTCACAGTACTACCACGTTGTTCATCTCCATCATCTTTGTGTGCTTGAAGTTTCATAAGGAGGCCCCCCCCCCCGTCGTCTCCACGGCCGATCACTGCTTGTGGTTTTCAATTCGTCAGTTAGTTCAAGCGATGTAATATACAAGATACCTACCCAATTTAATTTTTAACATTTATTAAATAATTTTGGAACCATTTTTTCATTCAGTACTGGAAATTTTATTGGAGGTTTCTATTGATAGTGAGGAAGCAAAAATAAGACATTGAAGAATCTATCATAAGGTGCTATGAATCTATTATAATTATAATAAATAAATGATTTTTTAAATTTGTTTTCGAGCGAATCCATACAAATGGAGTTGAGTTTTATACACATATATTTATAAAAATATACATAAATATGATACCTGATTAACTACATTAATAGTATGTATAATATAAAGGAAGGAGATGGTCCGGGGTGGCGGTCATAAATAGGCTAAATAGTAGCAAACTGTTTTATTAAAACCCAACGTTTCGACCCGATTTTGCAGGTCTTTTTCAGGGAGGTGTGTTCACCTAGGAGTTTCACTTAGAACTATTTTGGCTATTAACAAAATAGTTTTGCCACTATTTAGTCTATTTATGACCGCCACCCCGGACCATCACCTTCCTTTATAATGCAACGGTCAACTATTAAATATTTCATATATGATATACAAAATAAAATTAGTGTAATTATAAACAAAACGATCATTCTTTAGCAAATTAAAATACTATGCTTAGTCCTAATACTATATTTACTTATAACCTTAACATTAATTAACATTGAGAATAGATGAAACTATTTATTTTTGAAAAACAAAGAGAGGTTTCTTAATTTTAAACAACTTTCTACATACCAGTATAAATCATTGAATTTATATTTGTTTTCTATATCTAATAATTGTACTATTTGATCTTTACCGTCACAAAAAAACCATCAATATATTCATTTCAATACTTACGTCTAAAAGCTACATATGTAGGGCAATGTAACAGAAAATGGTATAAATCTTCGGGTTCACGTATATTACAAATGGGACATTCAGCACTTCTATCTAGAAAACTATTTTGAAAGCGATAAGAAGTGACCTTTAAGTTCTCCAGCTGGCACAGTCTTAATTGGCTAATCATTCTATACTTTTTTATTGGCCCTTTAAGTTTTAGATAATATTCACACATAGTTAAGCAAATAATTTTTCTAAAGTTTTGAGTTCAATATGGATTGAATATCGAGGGAAAATTTATTACATTTTAATTTTTCAATGAAGTTTTTAAATTCCTCTTTAAATAATTCTTTATTTTTATTGTTCAATAATTCAACCGAATCTGTGGCTCTCAACGTATTTGTAAATTGTGAATACCAATTATACTTTGTGTTAATTAAATAGTTAGGAGAATGTTTTTTTTTTAAATTTGTAAACAAAGTTTTGGTAATCGGTTACCTTCCATTATTTCTACTTTTCGGTACCAGCGAATCATTTTTTTAAGAACACTTATTTCTAATGATTCTTGACCCGTTTCTACGCTCACATAATGATTAGAGGTATTACGTGGCCAATGATATATTGCTTTAAAATAACTGAAAGCAACGCGATCTATTTTGTGACAGTATAATGGAAGCCAAATCTCCGCTGAATACAAAAGAACGGATTTCACCATGGAATTTAACAATTTAAATTTGGTAAATCTGTTATAATTATTAAGTCATACATACCTACGTCCTCCTGTTGTTCCTTAAAATAAAAAAATACATATATTATTTTTGGGAAGAACATCATGAAATCTTTCTGAAGTTAAATCTTTGTTTAAAAATATACTAAAATCATGACTGGAAGGGATGCCGCTGGGCACTCCTCTCCATCACACCGATCAAGCCACTATTACTATTTTACCGAAAGCGGATCCGCCAATTTTCATTGCTTATGACAGATATGGGTGAATAAATGAAGTTAAAAAAAAATTCTCAGCACTTTATTTCTAGGAATTTTCAAACAAGAAAATATATTATAATTTAATAGAAATTGGATGATAATGTTTTAAATATGTAGATGAATACTATACGGATCAGATACATCAATTTTTATTTGACAAATTAGTTTGGATCACTAGAAATGACTTTGAAATGCAAAACCTATTTCTAAGTGTTTATATGGATGGTTACAGAAAGCTGCTCAGTAGCTAGAAATAACAATGATATTGAGAACAAAAAAATAATATATAATAAAAGAACGTGATGAAAGAAAAAAATAATAAATAGAAAAGGATAAGGCGGTACGAATATTGAATTGTCCTTTGGCGCACTAAATAATGAAGCGAGGGCTGGGCTGACATCTTGCCAAGCGCTTTCACGGCATTCAGTTTTTACGATAAAAAGTTCCCCCCAGGCCGTAGCTAAAGGAGGACCTCTTTATTCAACCCCCATTTATTGCCGCCGGATCACCTCTCCCCTTTACGAATAACTCTCTTATGAAAAATAATAGTGGTTTACCTGTAGCTACGCATATTTTAGAATTAATTCAATAAGTATATTCACTATAACGATAAAGTTATGACAGGAAATTAATTACGAATGAAAACTATGATATTGAAAAATTACAGTTCCAGTAATTATACTAGAATTGTAAGTTGAAAAAAAAAAAGCTAATTACTAGCTGCTGTAAATAAAGATGAATGTTTTTTTTTTTCCTTATTTATTTATTTTTTAATTTGTTTTGTATCATATTTTATTTCACATGTTTTACTAAGCTTTCTTTTTCTTATTTTTATAGTAATTTCTATCATTTTTGTAATTGTATATATTGTATGAATGAGTTTCTCACATCTCAAATACTCAATGCCCTTGATTGAAGCTAAGTCTATTTTTTCTTTATAAAATATAAATAAAAAAATTACTTGCTGCAACATTTGGATCATGCTATGACGTTTCAATTTTTTTTAAATCGTAAATATTTTACAATATCATTAACAAATGAATTTTTCTAAAATTTAACATCACAAGTGTTACCATCTGAAATATGACGTCTTTTAAATAATTCCTTTAAAAAATATGCATTATTGTTCATTAAAAATGTTTACTACGTGATCCCCTTTTCTTATTTTCTCTATATCGTTCATAAGTTAGTTTTGAGTGCTTAAAAGCAATGAATGTTTTTTTTTTATTTCGGGCCTGTAATTATGGGCCATTTAATTATCATCTACCATAGCTCTGATGATCAGCTGTTTATGGTAACTAGTAGTGAAAATAAATATATATATATATATATATATATATATATATATATATATATATATAATATATATATATAAAATAAATAAATATATATATATATATATATATATATATATATATATATATATATATATGTATTGAGCGAACCGCAATAAATAGACCATACTGCAGGAGTGGGTTGCGCACAGAAAAAAAAAATCATATATTCTTATCCGATTTTTATTTGTCGAAATTTGATTGGCTCTTTCATTTCAGAGAATCCTTTTACATGAGAATACTACTTAGATTTTTATATGATTTGAATTACAAGAACTATTAGAGGATGTTCCTCTGAACGTTGTGATCCAAATGCACTTTCAGCATGACGGAGCTCCCTCTCATTTCGCTTGTCAGGTGAGGCAACATTTGGATGAAAGGTTTCCAGATCGTTGGATTTGTCGCGGTAGTCCAATTAGTAGGCCTCCAATATCTCCAGACCTCACAGAACTTGACTATTGTTTATGAGACTGGGTCAAAGATGAAGTATAAAAAGTAAAAATCGACTTCGATATGCACTAATTGATATTACCACATATTAAACATATTAAAAATGTTGCAGCATTAAAATAAGATATGATAAGTTATACGTGAATGAAATATTGTTGGTTTGTGAGATTTTTTAAAAATTATGATTAGCCGATACAATTTAAACAAACGAAAATTCAATAAGAATATATTTTTTTTGTGCAACCCATTGATGGAATTTTGCCAGTTCCTTCCAAATTACCTTTTTATATATGAACTGGTAGGCCCGTGCGAAAAATTCGCACAGCATATTGTTAACAAATGCCAAATTAATAATAAATTAAAATAATGCAACGTATCAAAAGATAAAGAAATCAAATGTTACTTTATCTAAAAATATGATCGACAAAGAAAAATTAATTTAAATCTTCATTTTTGTTTGGCACCAACATGTTTACAAATTTCAGTAAGTTGTATCTTTGCTAAAAATTGTCCGATTTCGATGATTTTTTTGTAAGGAATTTAGTAATATTTTATATATTCATAGGCATAACCAAGAGAAAAGTGTGTAATTTTTTATTTATTCGCTAATAAAGTTTGTTTTCTTTCATAACTTGTTTGCCTAAATTTTCAGGGTGATTGGACTATTTTCCCCGCCTGAAGGAGAATGAAGCCTTCGAACTTGGTGGCTCAATCTTGAGATTTGGTGAAAAATTAACGATGATATGGCTTGCCGATTAAAAACACCCTCGATAAATAATATAAACTCCTCCTCTCTCGATCATATAGACCTCAAGTCGACGAAATGAGACATGTATTCAATGACAGTACTACAATTAATGTAAGGTTGTGTGGACGCGAACCCTATGCCTTGCGTTATCTCGAAAATATTACGTTTTGGGCTTAAAAACGCAGGATCCGATAGTTCCGTAATAAGTTTTTGTATTTTTTGTTTAATCACAATGGTTCATTATTGAAAATAATAAACCAAAATTATGAAACAATTAAAAATTTCGCTTAGTCTGTTTAATATTAGTAGAGCGCTTAATTAATAGTACTCCCTTTATGCCGAAAAACGTTCAAAAGTTTAAAAAATAACAACTAGTGTAATCAATATTAAAAAAAAAACATTTTCTTGAAAATAAAACTTTTTTTTTCTATTAATCGAAATGCGATATTTTACATTTGTTGCTGTTGTGCAGAAAAAAATAATAAACTAAAAAAGTTATAAATGTATAAATTATGAACACAATTTTAAAAAATCTTATCTATCCTATTTATCGAAAAGCGATGTTTTACATTGGTATATTAATGTTGATATAATATATTAACAAGAAAAATTATAAATGTTTTAATGATGCATGTTTTGATCAGCTATCAATAAAACTGTCATGGAAATACTAACAAAAACGAATATGGCATACATGAGAGGGAAGGTGCAAGCAGATCATGCATATTCAAACAGCACCTGATGTGGGGACTTCGCAAATGTCATCTCATAGCTTGCAGGATCAAATTTACTGCAGTCAATTCTTGTCCGATTTTCATATTCATTTGCGATTGTTTGATACTGTATCCATACCATTTATTGGTCCTCGACAATGTATATATCTATTTCGAATATCACTGGTGTTACTCACCATGCTAGTACTATATCAATATTTAATAATCAATAATATGACCTTTCGGAAATCCAGCTTGGACTGTACAGTAGCAACAAATAAAGTTAACACTTAACTAACTGTAAAAACAAGATAAACACAATATACAAGAAAGGTGTAATTTACAAACTAAATTGCCAAAACTGTCAAAATATTTACATAGGTGAAACTTCGAAAAAACTCAAAACCTGAATAACCCAGCACATATTTAACTGTAAAAGAACTAAAAACATAAACCCTACAGCTTAGCACACCACAGTATAAAATTACAAAATTGCTTTAAATTCAATAATCCACAAATATTAAGAAGAGAGCCAAAAAACGACAATATAAAACTTCTTGATGCAATAAACATTAAAAAAATCAATAGAATGACCGTTAATTACAAAACATCTGGCACTCATTATTCGGACATCTTTACAATTATTAAAACTCAGCAATTACAATATTCAACAAAACACAACACACTTCTATAAAAAGAAATACAAGCAAAAGGTACAAAGTACGATATTAAAATTTAATCTTGGCAAAGCTGACCAATTCATTAGGTTATTATTTATTTATTGTTACATTCCGTATATACCGATGGGTCATTAGCGGCTTTAGATTGTAATCAAATTAGGTGTACAAAATTTATGTCTTATTATAAATTTCAAACCTTTTGTATTTTTTCTTCATCATCTGAAAGTTCTTTAGATATGTTGGAAGGTATATTATGTTTTGTTCTTGGGTCAGAGTATAGTCTGCAGGTTATTACAATGTGTTCAGTGTAAGTGAATGTGTTGCATGTTTACAAAATGGTGGTTCCGGCCTTTATAGGTAGCCAAGGGTAAAGGTGCATGTCCTATTTGAGCCGAGTTTAAAATTGTTTCTTCTTTTCTGTCTTCGAAAGAGGTAGTACACGGTTTGGTATCTTTTTTTCAATTTTTGTAATTTATTGTTAGATGGTTCCTCTTGAATTGCCTTTTTTTCATATAGATTTTTTTGCATTCCATCTCAGTCAGCAGTGGTCGTTAAATATGATCATTGTGGTTCCATTAGTTTTTCTTCTTGCCAGGTTCGCAGCTCTATCTGCAGCTTCCTTCCCAGATATGCACAATGTGACGGTGCCATGCGGACGATGTTCTCTGTCCGGCGACTCCTTCATTTCCAGAGACAGTTTTTGATTTACTAGAAATGGCATTGTCGGCTTTCCCTCGGCAATGGCCATTTATGAGCCTTAAAAGAGTCTGTAACTATAAGGCCATTTTTAATGTTTTTTTCTGTTAGTAATACAAGCCTGATATTTGCGAATAGTGGCTCGCCTGTCGAAGAAGCTATTTATTTGGGGCAAATTGAATTGATTGCACTTGCCTTTCAGTATTACAGCTCATCTACGTATTATCTGGTTTGACGCTTCTGTTATAATAGGGTTGTGTGTCCGATGTATTTTTGTTTCATTTTGTTAAATAATGTTCTTTGTCGAATTGGTCGTCGTCAGTTTGTATTTTTCTAGAAAGGGAGACGTTTCTATTTTTATGAAAGAGTTATTCATTGGTAGAATTAAAGCTGTCTATGGTCATTTATATTGTTCAGTCTGAAGTCTAATTGTAAATGTTGTTTGTGGCGTTCTATCGTAATGCCACGTTGAGTAATTTCACTTGGTTGGTGTGGATATGGTAAAAAAATTTGGTTAGGGTGGTCTGGTTTAGAAATTATAGATTGGTAATGTGTAGGTTGGTAATGTGTAGTCCAATTCATAGGTTGGTAATGTGTAATCCCATAAAATAGATTAATAAATAAAATATATAAATAATTTAACATCAATTATATGAAAAATGGAGCACATATGGCAAGGTAATCAATACATTTGTAAAATTTTATGAGTCTAACTTATAAGAACATTTTTCTTACAATCATGCATGCAGGAGAGAAATACTTTATTGAAAGGAATGCTGCCCTACTTCATAGGGTTGCTTTATACACAGCATACTTATCAATCCAGATGGACATAACTATTATATTACATTTTTCCATTATATATATATATATATATATATATATATATATATATATATATATATATATATCTTTTGTTTTCTGATGATATGAGATATAATATTAAATTATAGTGGAAGATTTTTAAAATAAACCAATTAGTAATTGTCTCCAATAAATGATGGGCAAATAATATAAATTTAATTCCATAGTTTTGTTTTGATCCAATGATAGCTTAGCTTGATCAGTTGGCAATGAGAATTACATAATTTCCAAATTTTTAACATATTTAAAGATAGCAGAGCCACTTAATTATATCGATAAAATAAATTGTAAAATAAAAAGTACATTATAGCTCATAAGGAACTATAAAAAATATGTTTGAACTTCACTTGTTCGTTCTAAATAATAAAAAATATATGGTTGAATGAATGTTTCTAGGCGAATAATGGAGAAACTCTTTATAGAATCCCATGTAATATTTTCTATCGAATAAACCTAAATTATTCAATCGAAGAAGAAAAAAATATTCTTTAATATTCTTGAAGTGATAGAGTGCTAAACATTTTTGGTATCTTAAATGTGATGTCGTAATCATTATTAATTTAGTTCGTGATAAATGTTTTCACTAGTCTTTCTGAATTGTGCAGTAAGTTTAACCGTTTGTTTTATATTCTGTTTATTTTTGAAGTACATTTAAACGTTACTTTAAGTAAATTAAGGCATTCTTAAAAAAAAATTTCACAAATCTACATGATGCGTTATTTACCAATGCCGGAAAGCAAGATCTCGTATTTCATCTTCCACTCCTTCTCACTTAACTAATACCTTCGAACGTCCCTTTCTTGCTAGCTTCGCTGCTTTCTGCAATTCTTGACCATCATATTGAATTTCCATATTGAAAAAAAAATTCGGATAGCAACGTTGAGTTTCGAGTGTCATCCTAGGTTTATCTCAGATATTGATACTAAATCTCATAATAGTTGGATAAATGATTTTGGAGAAATGCTGCGGACAAGGGACAGACGGGTTTTATTATTCGATTTAAGGATTCTAGGAATCATACCTAAAACCGCAAATTTTGAGGTTAGGTTAACTTGTTAGATTGCAAAGGTTCATTTTTAAGGTAATAAACCAAAACGATACTATCGATCCATATTAAACTAACTCTTGCAGGGTGATATTCTATAAGTGGAGCCTGGCAGAATAAATATATTGCGGTAAGGACAGGAGAGGCGCAACGGAGGGACCGAGATAAACAGAGAGGGAGCATTGACCAGGACCGTCCTTGCCCCGGGTGCAACAACCATAACTAAGCCAAGGAGAGTTCAGTCTTCGGCCATCGCACCGCAGCCAGCAGCTTCTCGAGGCGGCACCGGTCTTGGGACCCTTCTACTCCACGTACCTATAACAGTCAGTCATCGACAGTCCGTGGTAGTCCGACTCTTAAAGTTGCTTAGGCCTTATGATTGAATATTAAACATTTACATTATTTACTAACTACAAATTGTAATAATTTTATTTACAAAAATAACTTATTTTAAAACCTGATAGTATAGATTTAAAAAAAAATATATTTATAGAGTAATACAATATAATATTCTGCCATTTGAACGAAAATTACAGCAAGATACATTCACACCATGCATAGAGAAAAGATGAAATATACAGACGAAAAATAACAACTAAAATATAAACAATAAATACAAATAAAATGACTTAGAGATATGTAAAATTAAAAAAAAAAAAACACAGACATGCCTATATACAATATTTACATTCAGGCCAAGGAATTCTAAGCCAGGCTCGTCACTGCAACTATAGAGGGAAAAGCGAGAATCCAGGAGATCCCTGCGCGCCACATATAATCATATCTTGATTGGAGAATCTGGTCATTGTCAGAACTCCAATACAAAACATCGCGGGACCACTATCGTTTTAACCTTTTTGGAGTATTATAAGGATGAGCGATATAGGGATTATGCAAAGGGATTTAGATGATAAGTAAGGTTCTGATGAAATCCGGAGAATTTCGCTTGGATATGGTCTAGGAAAAATGGAATATTGAGGTCATGGTTTAGAATTTTGTTGGTTACATAGAAAGGAGCATCGACTATTGTTCGAAGGACTAAAAGAATTGAAGAAATGTGAATCGATGCTAGAAAATTTTGCTTTCCCCCCCCAAGTACTTGTCCAAATAGTTCATAATTCATTGTCTTGTAGATCAGTAATTTGTTGTCAATTGAAATTTGATATTTTCTAGACTGTATCGTCTGTTAAGTTTTTCTCCTTTAAGTCTAGTATGTGGGTTCCACCTTAGTCTACTGTCCAAGATACTTGACTATATCAGATACTTGATTATATCGGAATACAGAAGCTGGATGGAATTAAAGTGGACTGGTGGACAGGTTGTGAGTCGGAACGTAAAAGTTATGTGCATTTGGATTCGTTTATTTTAATTTGCCATTTATTACACCAGTGCTCAATCAGTGAGAGGTGCCTTTGCAGATTTTAGAGATGTCATTTCGGGGTCTGAGTTGGTTGATAGGATGGCGATGTCATCAGCAAATGTTACCAAGAAGGTATCGTGACGGAAAAGAATATCAGCGTCAAAGGGATATAAAGGAGGGGACACAAAACGCTACCGTGAGGAACACTCGCTTCAACTGGATAGGGTTTAGAAAACTCTTTACAGCAGCGAACTCGAATATTTCTATCACAGTTTCCCAATCACATCAACAAACATTATGTCAATCTTCTCTTTAAAAAAAAAACAGAATTTTCTTGTTGTTTATTTATTAATACCATTATTATCTAAAATCTGAGCTCACTCACAATTGGTTTCATTCATAGTCACTGCAACCAATCTGATCAACTTAGAGGGAACTCATAGCCACCATGGTTAACTTGATGGGCAATTGTAAAATCAATGAAATGCGCACTATTTTTATTTAATTACAGTTTAAGAGGAGGTACGATGTGTCCCTGTGTCATAAAATTCAGTACTTCACTCTCTGTACTACAATAAATGCAAAATCTGAGTTGATGTAGGCTTTTTAACCTCATATTTATAGGTCACGCTCGAGCTCCTTATAGCTGAGCACACTGCACTTTGAATATTTGCAATATGTTGCTCTTTGGAGAAGTATTAAGTTAGTTAATTAGCAAATTTAGTTCTAAGTATATTTTTGATTGAATTGAACGATTTTAATCTCGGCCTTATTTATCTATAAAAAAAAAAACAGTTGGGACACTAACGTTTTTGTATATCACATATAATTACAACATCAGCACTGTTAACGCTACATACACTCATATATTTTTTTTATTGTTATTTTTTCTCACCGTTTACCCCTTTTAAGTGTTAATAATTAAATGTTTGTTTTTTTTCTTTTTTTTGTAAAAAAACAGGGACAATTGTCCCAGAATTGTACATTGTTTATACATTTAGGTTTATTCGCGATGTATTATCGCGTTTGTATATCCACCAGCCCGGCAGTAATACCCAGTCTTAAGATATCGAAATACTGCGATAAAACTGCCGGGATGCGGTCTAAAGCCAGTCCGGAGCTATCCTTTGTTGACAATGGATCCATGTAGTGGACGTCTACCCCCACCAGCTCCAGGTTCATCTCACCTCACCAGCCTAGCGCCATTTTTTTGATGACAGCTGTATGGCGCATCGGCAGACGATCGCCTATCGATTTGATACTTCCTCACCATCGACTGTTGGACATCGTAAAGGTAACCTCGTTGGAAGCAGAACCTCCAACTTGGCTCGTTTTTTATTTTGTTCTTACTGTTACCACAGATATATATAATTTGGATAAACATTTTTTCTGCGCTAAATTTTATTGGATGATTTTCACTAAGTTTAGAAGTTTGTTTTTTGTTTATGTTTTTGATGGACAATTTTTTCATTTTCACTGAATATTGTATTATATGTTTCATTTTATTTCAGTGCATTTTAATACTCTTCTAAATATAATAATTTATATTTATTTTCCATTTTTACTAATTGAATATTTTTATTTTTTCATATTTTCTTGTGCATGCATTTTCATTTTTTACAGGTCTCATATTCACCATTTTTTCCCCCTTCATTCGCACTATTTAATTTTGACCGAATGTTCACCACCTTTGAGGGAACTCACCGGGGAAAGATTTGTATTTTAATTTTGAAATAACCTTGGCGCATACAAGCACAATTTTCTGATTTCACAAAACGAAAATTTATGAAAATTCTTAGCAATTTAAGAATAAGAAATGTCAATTAAGGAACGTTCTGCAATAATTCGACGATTATTGTATACGATTATTTCGAAATACATCTCCTAAAATATTTCTTCAAAATTGTTTACTTAAGTGGTGTTGAGAGAGAAAGAAGTAAAGAAGAAGCAGTAAATTAAAGTTGTTCCCTGTGGCGAAAATCCTAGTTACAGCCCTATTTTCATGAAGCATTCAAATATGAATTCGTGACTTCTAATTTTAGTTCGTGCTTTAGATACATCCCTTTCATTTTGACGTATTTTAACTTAGTTCACATAAACAACCACCTAAATTATTTGTAAAAAATTTTTTTTTTTTGCTTATATATTTTTTTTTATTTAAGCCCAGTATTATTTTTCATTGTATCAAACAAACCTATATGAGTTAATGATATGAACAAATGTTGCCTATACATGACCTCCTGTTGAAGCTTTCACTAGGCAAAAGGTTGTAGAGCTTGTTTTAAGAGAAATACTAATGTTTAGACTTTGTTAGAGGGGAACGAACAAATAAAGACGACAGTAGTAAATAAGCTAGTTAAGTAGTAGTCATAAGGTTCTGAAAAAAAAACAACGACAATTTATCATTTTGTTTTCTCTTAGCAACATATCTTAACTTGCATTTTGCAAGACCAAGACCAACACCGCCCGACTGTGGCATGACCAAGACCAAGGCTAGTAAGAAAATCGATTTTCCGAATAAAAATTAAGGCAAAATAGTTACTAATACTTTTAATTTACAATTTTAATTTATATGTGTAAAGAAGTGGTACAACCAATATCCTTATACATATAACTCTTCTTATTTTTCATTCGGGCTTAGTTCGGTTTCTTCTATGTAAACAATTACAGTAATATGCTAATAGGTAACTGCAAGACTGTTGCCAGACTCTTGCGCAAGACCAAGACTGAGTGCACAAGAACAAGACTTGTCACATCAAATTTTCTAGACCGCCTCAACAACAGCAAAAAATGCACGACAAAAAATTTTGTTTTAATTTTAGTTTAAGTAGATCACCAAACATACGAATCCATCGCCCAATTAAAGATTCGAAATTATGTAATAACAGAAACTATTGAAAGAACATAAACAACCTTAAAATACAAAAATGCAGAAAAAGGAGATCTTATTTGACATTTGAGACCTTAAAACAAGCCAAGAAGTATAGAAGATGCTATGAAAAAAAAAAGAAAGGATTGGATGGTATTGGAGTATGAGAAGTGCTTAGCAATAAAGTCGACCAAAATGACATTAATAAAAGCGTATTCGATCTAAAAATAAAATTTGATCAAAAACAATAGGCACTTCCTTTTGTTAGAGGAAAAAGTGAAAAAACAAAACAACAAAGTTTTAGGTTTATTTAAAGATTTTATACATGCCTAAATGGCTTAGTTAAGTAAACAGTCCTTCGTGAAACTTGGCTCTAGTTAAGCCGTTACTGATGTTCTGTTACTTCACTTTCACTGGCTAGGGAAGAGGATAGGAAAAAACCAGCCCTCCTTCTCGGACAGTTAGCTAGCTGCTCTTCTACTTTCACTGAATTGCTTTTTACTCTGGAATGTCTTAGTGCTCTTGGTGAATGATAAATGATGAAACAGATGAAGGGAATGTAAATGCATGAATAAAAAATATATCTTAGGTTTAGTGCAAAAAGTCACTATGTGTATTTTTGATGTAGATTAACTATCGCAAAATATTTATTTATTTGTTTGGTTTTTTTTTTGTTGCCTCTACCCTGTAGGGTCATTGGCAACACATTTTATTTACACTTTGTTATAGAGTTTTGTAATTTTTAAAAAATCCTCCATTTTTTCATAGTCTTTTAATTGTGGGTAAAGTTTTCTTTTAGGCTTTGTTCCATGTATGTCCAATTGTTTTCGTATATTTTTAAACATTGGACAGTCTAGTTTGGGACCGTTCTTCGAACATTACGTCTTTCGCATGTCGGTGGGTCCAGTATTCTTAGTAGACAGGCGTGTGAAAACTCACAATGCCCAATCTTTAATCGGCAGAGGACTGTCTTTTCTTTTCTATACAGTCGGTTAAAAGTTGCAGTCAAATTCAGAAGTATTTTCATATACGTTTCATTACTACCTGGCCTGAGGTTTAGAGAAAGTCGCAAAAAAAAAAAAAAAAAAAAAATGTTCCGCTATAGACAATAGCTCCACAACGGTTGTAACGGTTTTAATGAACTTGTCTTAAGTCTTCTCATTGAAGCCCTTTTAATTTATCTATATAAAATACTTAAGAGGCAAAACAATTACGATGGATTCAGAATTTAACTTGCAAATATGTCAAACGGTACACAATTTGGGTCCATTAAACACATAAGTATATTAAAGCTTCCTGGATCCTCTAAAAATTGAAAAAAAAAAATCTTCGAAATCGAAAAGAATGATATCCGATAAAATATTTTTATTGGATTTTTTTAAAATCCTCTTTTTTGGCTTATATGTTTTTAGGAGTGTTCTATTAATACAGATTTATATTCGAAATTCAGCTATAGGATGAGTACAATGTTAAAATGAATCAGTTTGTACTTACTGAAGGAGCGAAGTGGGATTAAATATATTTTGAAGGAAAATGGAATTGAGATGTGTATTTTGTACCTGAAAAACTCTCAAATACGAATTTTCATAGTAATTATAAAATTAAAATTATTTGTTTCAAATTTTCTCAAAATGAGCAAATGGTTCAATTTTTTTTTTTTTTAAAGTAACGATAAATTCATATTTTTATTTGCCAATAACTCAAAAACCGCATAAATGATACTGTAGTTTTCTCTTTTAAGTACGTTTGGAATATACGAATAAATAAGAATAAAAAAAATTTTGGCAACATTCAAATTCATTTATCTTTTCCTCAAATGTTCGATAATGATGTCGACCCAGTGGTCGATTATCCAGCCCAGTGGCTATGAACACTAATTTAATGAAATATGAATACCTCAAACTTTTATCACAAAAAAAAAAATTACCTATAAAATATTTTTATTACAATTATTTAATGTTTTGATAAGTTTGTAAAAGTAAACCTAATTTGAAAAAAAATGGATCCAAAAGGAATGTTGGTAGCAGGGATTGCGTCCTTTAACTTTGTCTCTTTGATGGTTATCGATTTAGGATTTGTTCTTCAGAATAACAATGTTTTATTTATTTATACGAAAATAAATCTATACTTTTCTTTTCTCGTAAACCTTTTGGTATTGTTAGAATCAGAATATAGATATTAAATAGAGATAGCTCACCTGGTTGGAATAATGTAAGTACCTCCACACCCCACTTCATCTGATATTCAAATTCTGGGCCAATATACAGATCCCTATATAGATTCATACATCCTCCATAAGCTATATAGCCCGGTTTAGTAAAGCTTCTTCAATATGGCTTTCCGTTATTACCTCCAACGCTTCGCTGAAAATAATTTGATATATCTTCGTTTATAGAAGACGCTGCACGTGGTAAGCTTAAACAGGTTTCCTTTTCCAGTATTTCTGTGCCATTCCGATTGAGTGATACGGTTTTACATAATATCAAAATCTATGGATTTTCAGGTTTCTGCAACGATCATTGCTTCTTGTAATGTGACTTATGCGTTCTTCTCCTTGGCTCTCTTGTTCGTAAACAAAGAAAATAAAAGTATATTTTATGAATGAAAACCTGTAATCCAATTACTTGTTGCCCTTCAATGTGGTGAACTATTATTCAATAAAACTTTTTGTTAAATAAAAAAAATTGTGGGAGAGAGAGATATAGGCAGTATAATAAAAAAAAAACACGAAATTCGTAAAGACTTTTAACATCCTTCAGATAGGTCCTTCGACATAATAACAGTTACAATGATCTAATTAATATATATTTTACTCAATAGTATCTTGTGTAGGAATGTATGTACTTTGAACTCACTTCCTCGACCTAAAACGGCTTACATTAATTATGTCCGCTATTTTACATGTCTGAGGAAACCACATCTACTTTACTTTTAAGCTCAGTCAAGTTTATTCAAGTCTTGGAAGGGTAACCAGCATCTGTTTACTTTGACTTCCTAAGTCCTCTACCCTAGTAGCACTGATCCGTTGAACTATTTCGAGCAACCTGTTGACATCGTGATTATAACTACGTTTACCTCCAAATTGTACCTAACGCAATTGTTACTTGAAACTCTCTGTCCTGAAACAGATTTATATAGTCTTGACTATTTTCTTTTGTATTTTTCAACTAAATTACATTTTTAAAATTTATTCCTTTAAATCATTAAAAAAAATAATAATAAAAATGTAAAATAATGTTTCATTGCTTAACAGAATTTTTACAGAGGAATTCTTAAAAGAATCCCCTCTTATGAGTTATGATTTCGGGATGTACCATAATAAGTAATTTTCTTTCATTTTTTTTTTTCTAAATACTTTAGTTAATCTCGGTTTAAATGTTCTGCAAACATTTACCATCTTTAATTATTTGATAAAATTATATTACGCATGTTCTTATTTTTTTTTTTATGTTATTCATGTAATACAATCCTGAATTCATTCGATGATCAATCATAGTCCAGCAACATACATTTCAAAACCTATGTTTCTTTATTAAAATCTATATTAAATTTCAATACTAGTAGAAGTAGTTTATGATCGTTTAAATATTCAAAAGTAAATAAATGAATGCGTGAACTGTTTAATCGTCTAAAATCATCCATTGAACTTTTTCAGGAAAAAACAAAAAACTAATATTAGGATTTAGAGATTCACAACAACTATTGATTTAAAAAAGTTAAAAAATAAATAAGAAATCAGTTTGGTCAGATTTAGTCTCATATTTCTAATTAGTGCCCGGCCTTAGGGCATACCACAAGGACCAAGGGAAGGGGGAGAGCCCTGTCACTTGTGTATTATAATTAATAACAAAGCGCATAAGGTAAATTAACTTTAACCAATTAATGTAGGGGTAAATTAATGCAAAACAGAAATAGAAAAATATCACCATATTTTTTACTTAAAACATTTAAATTTGTTACAAATTTAATTTTTTGGGGGAGGAGAGATGACGTCATTAACCTAGAGCGCCAAATGTTTAATACCGACATATCTTCTAATAGTAAACTGTTGGGAGTAATAATAAACACTGTTACCTCAGCTCCCCCTCTCACAAAAAAAAAAAGTCTGACAAGTAAGGCCAGTATAGCTTCCTAACCGTTTTCATCTGCAATCCCTGAAAATTTCATGAAAATCGGATAAACGGTAGTAGGTGATATGTTACATCCATTTGACTACAGGCAGACAGACAGACGGATATACAGACCTACAGACACCAAACCGAATTCGGTCCTTGATGTCTGAAAGGTAAAACGCCAGTTAAAATTTTCGATTTTTAAATTTTAATAAAAAAAATTTTTTTTAACCTCTCGCTCGAATACAATGAAATTTTCCTATCATGTCTAAAAGGTAGATTTTTCCGTGTGAAAATCGGGACTGAGTTTTCTGCCATCAAACAAATAAAAGCTGGAGTACCTCAAGTCAGTGTTTTGGGTCCAACACTTTTCAATATTTACTATTCAGACATCCCACAACATTCAGAAACACTGTTGACTACATTTGCTGATAACTCGGCAATATTAACGTCTAACAAGGATGCAGCTAAGGCTTCTCAGATACTTCAAGAACACCTAGACGACATAAGCTTGTTGGGCTAAAAGGTGAAGAATAAAAATGAACGAGTCTAAGAGCCAATTTGTTTTATTTACACTTAAACATGACTCTTGTCCTCCAGTGCTCTTTAATAATATCGCTCTACCACCTTCAAAAACTGTAAGATATTTGGGTCTCCATTCGGACAAACGACTGACATGGACATACCACATAAAGCAAAAAAGAAAGGAACTGAATCAGCTAACTAACTAACTAACTAATAAACTAACTATTTACAAAGTCCTCATTAAACCATTTTGGACATATGGGATCGAACTATGGGGGAACAGCAAAGAAATCAAATATAAAAATAATTCAGTCATTCCAGTCAAAAGTCCTTCGGAAAATTGTAGACGCACCCTTTTATGTTTCAAACCTCACCTTACACACTGACCATAACATTCCTTTCATCACGGCAACTGCCACTGACCGCTTTAATAATTTTCATGAGAGACTGACTCTAAAATTCCAATCCACTTACTCAAGCTCTATCTACTGCCACAAATCCATATAATCCGCCCAGAAGACTGCAGAAGCGCTGGCTAAGGGACTTATTGAATTGAGGTACTCGCTGCATTATCTTTTTGTGTGTGTGTGTGTGTTATTATGTATGTATTATTATGTGTCGTTTACTACAGTTATTTTATTTTTTTTTTGTCTTTTTTTTGTTATTACTATTCTTTTTTCTTTATGCTATCATTTCTTCTCCTTGATATCATATTTGCTGAATACCGATAGTAGATGGCAAATTTATTGTGAGCCAGGAATATGTATAACTAATAAATAAATAAATGTGTATACTTGATAACATAAAACTCAAGCCATTGTCATGGGTTCCAAACCCCTTCTCAGAGCCAATACCAACATACCTATACTGTACCTAAATGACCATCCCATTACCTTCACCTCCTCAGTAAAAAACCTAGGCATTTTCATAGACCAAACCCTATCCTGGAAACACCATATTGCTCACATTACCCGACAGTCAATTGGTACCTTGAAACTATTCCATCGCTTCCGCCATCTCCTACCCATCTCCACACGTAGACTCCTAGTAACTTCCCTCATCTTCCCCCACCTTGATTACGGCTGCGTGGTGTACGGTGGCCTCTCGGCAGAACTCGGGGAGAGACTGAAAAGAATTATGAATGCCTTCGTAAGATTTGTCACAGGGGCCCTGAGGTATTCCCGTGTTTCGCACCACTATGCTGAATTAGGATGGCTCTTCCCTTCCTTCCGAAGACAATTCCTAGGAATGCCTTTCCTAGGCACATTCCTTTAACAAATAATCAATAGTCATCGTCCGTCCTACGTATACAATCTCCTACAATTCAAATCATCTATCCATACCCTCTCCACAAGATCTCGTCCTTCTGACCTTTACACTCCTTTCCACAGATCTGCATCATTTAAACATTCCTTCGTTGTCCGTTCCACCGCATTCTGGAATTCCATCCCACTAAAAATCCGCCATGCATCATCCTTAGCCACCTTTAAAACCCTCTTATTCCAATTCCTCTTCACAATCCAATCAGATGCTGGTTAAATACATACTATGTTATAAGGATTTAATTTTCTTTAGACATTATTTTTTTCTCTTATTTTTTATTGTTTTATTCTGTGTTGAACGTGAATTTTCATCACCACTCACTAAGCATTGTGAGTAGATAAAATTTGTTTTCCTTAAGTTCTAATTTGTTATTCATGGAATGTATTTCAGTGAAATGTATTTTATTTCTAATTATCTTCAACATACTTCTCGCTATGTGTATATATATACTTCATTTTATTTTCTCTTCTCCTAATCTTTACGCATAATCACTTAAATATCTTAGGGAACATATGTATATCATTATTTGTTTTTTTATATATTTTTTTGTTTTAGTTTTTACAATTTCTTTCCCTACATATTAACAGTTATTATTATTTTTTTAAATTTTTATATTACATCACTACAATGATTTACCTATAAAATAGATTGTACTTCCCTTTATAATTTCATTCAGTGATTATTATGCAATTATTTTAGCTCCAATATTGTAGCACTGAATCCCTATTACCAAACTGTCCTCGTTAATTAATACTTAATGTATTACATGTATTTTGTCATTATTCATTGTAATAAGTCTTTTGACCAGATTTGTAGTTAATATATATGTACAATACTGTTATTCTAAAGGGACCTAGTCCCAGAATAAAGATGATTTTTCTATTTCTATTCTATTCTAAACCATAAGTTTGATTACAAAACAACACAAGTTTACTATAAAAAGCCGTTAGAAAAAAAAAGCAGTAAATCAATCACTTATTCAAATAATTCGTAATCAGATTCGTCTTACCGATGACGCGAAATGCACAGCCTCAATTACAAGACATGATTTGCAAGAGTATTTTTTATATTTTGAAAATGTTTTCGTGGTGTTTCTTTTTTTTCTTTCACACACTGGACATTTTAAAAACCTCAATAGGCATATATTTATCACACCCAGTATGCCTAATCCTGTGCGATAACAGCATTATTGATGAAGTGAGGGAATACTATGAAGGTGATATATGTTTACATATTTGAATCAAAAGCTGCTTGTAATCAAATATTTGAGGAGATAGCCGACTAACACAATCGATGTGATTTAAACTAGCCCTAAAGAGAAACAACTAATCGGGAGCTGAGTAACAACAATACGAGAGGGAGCGGATACCGCAGGGACCGCAAACCCCCGGCGCTAGATCAACGCCTCCCCTGCATTGTCGGTCATCACCGCTTTGCCTTGTTGTTTTACCTCCATTATTGGTCTCTGATCCTCTCCTCCTCCCTCCTCCCACCATCCTTTCAATTATATTTTGCGCGAATATACCGATAGTTCTAAAACCAAATATTATAATAAAATAAACGATAAATTCAGTAGCGGATCCAGGATTTAATGTAGGATGGTTTATTTATTTTTTTTTTACGATTTAATTATTTTGTTTCCATTAAACTTTCTTTAATGATGCTTCAAATGTCTTTTAAGGAAAAAAAAAAAAAAAAAAAAAAAAAACGACAATTACAGTAACATTGATGCATGCTTTTAGGAATAAATTTCTTATATATTGATTTGACACGTCCTCACATTTAATAGCTGTATATTGTGGTTGTTTAAGAATTTACATTTTTATTTTCTTCCCTTCCTTGCCTTTTAGACTATACTGGTTTTCCGAACCAGGGTGAGGCCGAGATATTAATGCCTGAATTAAAATTCTCCTTTGGCACCGGGGTACGAATTCGGTGTTATTTTGTTACATTACTTTTATCCGGATTGCCAGGCAACTGCGCACACTAAGTAATCAGGCCTCGTTCCACAAATCAAAAGTTGGTGTAATGTGTAAACCAAACTAAGAAAAACTGTTTTCAAAGCATTCATTGATTTGTAGATATTGTTTGCTTTTTATACGTTGGTATCAAATAAATTAATTCAAAAATATATTACAATGAGGGAGAAATAGTTGACTAGATAATATTGTTAGGAAGTTAGCTGAGGGTTGCAGTAAGAATTATAAATACCGACGACAATTAAAATAAGATTTTATTTTGTGCCTCATCCTGTAGCACAGTATCTATCCGAACAATCCTCCTCTAAGGTAAAAACATCAGTGGCCCCGCGACCTTTTGTAAATAAGTATATATTGGAGTATTGGCACTGGCCAGATTCTTCTCTCAAGCCCTATTAGCGTCTGTTGCTCTAGTGCCCTCCATCAGTCTCCACTGGCTTACAATACCAGTGACGCGGCAGGAAGAAAAGCACTCGGATCTCCTGGAGTCCTGCTATGACTTCCACAATTGAGGAACAAAACTTGATTCAGAATCCCCTGGGCCAATGTAAATATTGTACATAGGTGTGAGTGTGTTATATTTATTTTGTAATCATTCGGCTTTAATCTGTTATTTTTTTATTTATATTTTTTCTTTCTTACTTTTTATTTATTTTCCTTGCATTAATACTCAATAAAATAAAAAAAAAACTGTGCTGATTTTTCGGGCTACGTCTTAGACTTTCATCAGTGCCTAAGGAAAGATATAATAACAACCGAGTAAAAATTATTACGTAATTATTATTAAAAAATATGAAAATACATATACATATTTCTGATAATAAGTAAATTCTAAGAAATGAATAAAAATTAGCGTTTGAATGATAAATTAAAATGGAAGGAGATTGTCAGGGGTGGCGGTCATAAATAGGCTTAATTGTGGTAAAACTATTTTATTGAAAGCCGATGTTGAAAGCAGCCACCACGGACCATCTCCTTCTTTCATAATGCAACGGTCAACTATTAAATATTCGATAAATTAAAATATATTACTAATACCTATATGTAATGGGATTGTATAGAATATTCCATGGTTATTTCTAGTTTTATACATTCATCATTAAAAATGACAGAATAGTGTCTCTGATTGAAGTACTTTTTACCAAAGGTACCGGTAATAAAAAACTCGATATTTTTTTTAATATTTTGATTTTTATGTTGGGCTTTATTTCTATATTAAGAAAAATCAAGACATAACAATGAGTATAATAAAAAAATCAATATAAAAAAGTTATTTGAAGATAATGGATACAAAATGAGATTTACAATTGCAATGAAAACTTTAAATAAATCAAACAAATTTAGTTTAAAAAAACCAAACAGCAATTTAGCATTTTCAATTGTTATTGTAAATTTATATATATATACAATCAAGAATTGTCTTTTTATTGATTTCAGTAATAGAACTCACATTTTTCAGTCAAAGAGTGGGGAATAAAAATTAGTGTTTTCCCTTTTGTGAGTGGAGGCAAAACAGAGGATTGAAGGAGGGTTGCCCAATGGATGAACAAATATTTGTTTTAGTTTATTGGCTTTAGCGGTGAGCACGCAAATCCGTTTAACTGATGCAAACGCATAAATTAATTCAGTTTCCATTTACTAAGTGCCATGTATCTCATGACTCCGCTGACCTTTTGCACAAAGGGAGTTAATACCTCAGAGCATATACCTACAATTATCGTCGAGTTATTACTGTAATTAGTAAGCTTGTATTTAGCCATGAATACTAAAAATAGATATTTTTACGTGGCAAGTAATAAATAATAGTTTTTTGTTATGAATAAATCATGCCAAAAATCTTTTCACATGAATAACTCTAGCAAAATTAATGCAAACACTATTTTTCTTAATAAATGAACTAATATTTTTCATTATAAACATTTTATTTTTTATTTACTTTCAATTATCTATATTTTTTTATTATTATTTTTTATTTGATCCTCCCCATCCTCGCCTTTAAAGCTATACCTGGTTTTCCAGGGTTAGGGGACGAGGGCAGAGATTTAAAACACTCTCCCCCGGCACCGGAACGCGAACTCCTGACTTTTTTTATCCGGTTCATCTATATATCAGGTTGCCGGGCAACGGCGGTGCTGTGCACACACGTTAGCCCATTCGGCCACCCCTCACCCTTCTATTACCTATTTATGAAATATATTGTAAAGGAAAGTATTACTAGCGTGTAAATTTTTGACTCTCATTTTTCAAAGCAAATACACGTTTCGAAGTCCTCTGAGTCGAAATAACGAAGTCTCCCAAAATGGTCTGTGAGTGCGTATATGTTTTAGCATTCTAGCTCAAAAACGAAAAGTCGTTAGGAAGCGAAATTGCATATTTAAGATTTTTATACGCCTGAGATGTTACAGCAACTTTTCCGTCAAAACAAACTAACCGGAAGTGGCACTTTACATCGTGGCACGTAATAGATTTTTACGATTTTCTCGAAAAACGGCTATAACGACGATATTCATATCAGTGTAAAATTAAGGTTTTTGTAATGTGTTTTGGAAACTTTCCAAATTTTAATTAAGACAAATGACTCTCATGAGTTCAAAATAGGCAATATTCAACTTATTGGCAACACTCGAGTTATTTATGCAGTGGACTGTATTTTAATGAATTTCTAGAATAAATGAATTGTGTAAATCGACTTATCCACTTATGCTGCCATATATATGTTATTACCTGAGGACGCCCTCGGTGCAGGTATGATAATGATGATATTAGGCCAGTTTTGTGATGGGATGGGGAGAGTGCTTCTCATTACTGTACGGATTAAATTTTATCTATCAGATCTTATCTGATCTGCACAATATGATTTGTATAAAACAGAAGGTTTTATTTTCATTGATGTTTTCTAACAGACCTTAAACGGCTAATTTTCAATATTAGCTTCCACTAAAGTATCTTTATTTATTTGCATCAATTAGCCATTTCACATTGATCTCTGTAATAATTTTTTTTTTTTTTATTTTTTTAACTTGTTTTTTTACGTACACCTTTTAGAAGTACTGACAATCAGTGAGTCTGCTGTCGGTAAAATAGTAATAGTGGCTTGATCGGCGTGAGGGAAAGGAGTGCCCAGCTGCATCCCTTCTTGACTTGAATTCTGTATATTTTTAGGTGAGAAAATCCCTCATCCTGCTTCCTTTGAACCTCCGAAGGGTGTTTTCGGACATTTTAATGGTGGCCATGTCTTGTATCAGTGTGTTAGTATATCCATGTAAGTTATTGTGAAAATTTTTTTAGTGTGTCCGTATATGGTCGTTAACTGTTGAATGGTTTAGATTTTTATGTAAAGTAATGTTTATGACGTACCATGGAGATTTAGTTATAGTCCTAAAAGTTTTCGACTGAAAGGTTTGTAGTTTTCTTATGTGGGTCGTTTTGTCTGTTCCCTATATTTGAGAAACGTAGGTCCATATAGGCTTTGGTAGGTAAATATAGGTTTCTGTTTCTGTTTTAATTTTAATTTTGAACGTCTTGAAAGAAGGAAGTATAATAGTCGTAGTCTTTAGTTTAACGTTTTTCTTTTCTTTTTTTTATATGTGAGCCTCCTGTCATTCTTCTGTCGAATGTCAGTCCAAGGTATTGTATTTTATCTGTTTGCGGAATTTCAGCATTGTCAAGATAAATAGGAGGGCATGTTTTGCGTCGCAGAGTAAAAGTAATGTGCTGTAATTTGTCTAGGTTGAGTTGAATTTTCTAAAGTTACACCAATCGTTTTGTTTTGTTAGATAAAGTATGTGAGGCGTGAAAAGGATTTTATGGCTTGTCAGAATTGCTATATCGTTAGTCACTGTAATACTGCCAACGCTGTTAGGAATTTCGAGTGTGTATATGATGTATAAAAGTGGAGCGAATGCTGACCCCTGAGGAATTCCTGCTAAGGATGGTCTAAGCTAAGAAAGACATGGAGCGAAACGGTCAAGGTTCAGGTAGAGGCAATGGTTTACTGGGTGTTCACTGATTTGCGTTAAGGGAGGTTTTTTCCTAAATTTTCCAGGGATTTCTTGTTTCCCTTAATTTTTTAAAGTTTGACATCTCCTTTAATTTGTACGATGTGACCCTCTGCGATTGGCACGCTTCACAGCTGTCTCTCTTGGCTTCGTACAGATGGTGCTGTCATGGCTTAGCCACATCTCACGCATTTCGGTGTGTGATTACAGTACGTTTTAGTATGTCCATACTGCTGACATCGAATACATTGTGGGATAGTTCTCTTTATCCGAGGCTCTTCGATTTTTATTGATAATATAGAAATTCGATATCAAATATTTTTTCGTTGAAAGTCAATAATAAATATGAGTAGTGGCTTCTTTAAACGTGATATTAAGTTTACAACATTTGTGGCATCATACACGAGGCATGTTAGTTCATATTTAATGGTCTCGACAGATGTTGCATGATAGAGATTTTTCAATACTATTTTGGATCTTCGATATTCTGGTAATTGGTACTTGTAGAAATCAGCACCAACCTGTCTAAAAATAGCCACTAGTAGGCGGTATATATCCGCATTTTTAGGATATATACTTATATACGGGATATGCACTACGGAATATATCTTTTGTAGTTGTTTTTGGCTTAAAGCTATTTAAACCACCTACATTTTGGTGGTATATCAAGCTATGCCATGTTCTGTACATAGGCTTAGATGAATCGGTAAAGGACCTAAACGAGCAGGTTGTGTTTTTCTAGATTTCGGTTCAGCTCTAATGTTATTTAAGACTTCGAATTTGTTTTGAGTGATAGTAACTTCACCCACCTTTTTAATTTCTCTCGGGTCCCTTTCGATAGCAGTTATTGATGTTTTTCTTCCGGTGACCAGTTCCCATCTGTTTCCTCTCATTTCGTCTGGTTCTAAAGTATTTATTACACTTGTTAGACTGTTAGAAGAGGCCGGTTTAGTCATTGTTGGTGGCCTAATCGCTTCACCCAACTGCGACGTTTCTATCTCTTTGAACTACAGTTCAAAGTTCCAAATAAAGTCAAAACAAGCTTTAAGACATGCTTAAACTAATGATTTATAAAATAGTTTATGGAGAACAAATTTTTTGCAATCTTATTTTCAATGGTTACCATATGATTATAAAAAGAAAACGATATCATAAATAATTAAGTATAAAATAAGAAATAATTTGATAATTAACTGAAGGATAAATAAGATATAACGGTGAATAGTTGTACTTGAAGTCCTGAATAAATATGAGCGCGCCCTAGCTCAACGAGCTCTTCCGAAAGATTAGAACAGGTTTCCATACGTAACATGATCATAATATAATACGGATTGCAATATTATGTACATGCGGTTTTCATAAGTGCTTTCGTTGGTATTATTTAATATTTAATTGTATATATGAGAGACATATTAATATTAAAATGTGTGTATATATAGATCGTATATGGATACTTAAAAAAAAAAAAATCCCGTACCACTACAACCCATGAAGGGTCTTGGGTTCAGTACTAATTAGGGAAAGCACTGTTTCTAGGTCAACGGTTGTGCAACGAGGTGATTTGACCGAGATCACGCTCAACCGACAGGTTTTTCCCCTTAATAAATTATTTAATTAAGGGTCTCCCAATTCTGGGTCGCCCCACGGCCAATGACACAGATAAATAAATTTTCTGCCATGAGCCGGGGTTTGAATTTGGGACCTTTAGCATTGGAAGTTCAGTACCCTACCACTAAGCTACCCCACTCCCATATATGGGTACTTAAACAAATAAAAATACCCTCGATGAAATATAAATAAATAAGGCGTCTATAATTTTTATTTTCACAATCCTTTTGTCTGAAAATATTTATTTCTGCTAAGAAGAGGAGGGTAATTGAAAGTTGTGCGATGCGCGCACCACACAATTTTTTTTAAATTGTACTTGTATTATAATAATTTGTGTATAATTATTAATATTAGAAGAAAAGCCCGTTGTCAGAGGACCTCTGACCAACAGGAATTGTTTATCCAAATTAACTTTATTTGATGTACCGAGACCAATAAATATATTCTTGGAAAACGACGAGTGTAATGTATCAATTTCGGTTTGTATACTTTTAATAATAATGAAATATTCATGGAATTTCATAAACAGAGTATTATTTAACTTTTTTGTTTTGATTTTGTTTCTTTTCAAAAGTGGTATTAGATCATTATATATTACATGATAAAGATTTGTAATAGGCTCATTTTATGTTTTATGTTCGTGTGTTTTTATAAATATTAAACTGATTGAAATTTTTAAGGTATTAGTTAAAATAAATTTATAATTTTAATGGACTAAAATATATTTACACCAAATTCAAAGTCAAAAAAATGTATAAAAAATGTATTGTGCATTGCATTGTAAAATATTTAATAAGATATTTCAATTAAATCAAACCGTAATTAATGAATTAATAATTAATCAAGTGAAAAAACAGGACACACCACTAAGTTTTATTCGCTATAATAGACCGAGGATTTACCAAAACTTCAGTAAACGTACATTTTTTATCTATTTTTTATTAACATTATGCATATGTGGAATGTGTACTTCCCCAACTTTCAAAGTATTTATATTCGTAATTTCATTACCTTAATTTATATTAACTAAATGATAATTTTGAATGATTCTTTTTTTGGTAAGTGTTATATATAAAAGGCTCATAGAATGGTAATTTAATACCTGGATAGCAACATTGATAAAGCCTGTAAGAACAAAAACTAAAAAAATTTCAGGAGACGACAAAAAATGCTTAGTTTTTGTTGTATGAGGGTTATATTTTCGGTTCAATTTTTTGTGCAGGCATAATACAAAGATGTAATGTTCTATATATACATTTTTGATCGTATATCTGCCAAATAATGTTTCAGAGCCATTAGTTCTACCTTCTAGTTTTTTATTTGCTTTGAAAAACAGGTATTAGTTAGTTAAAAGCAATTAAATACATTGAAGTAACATTCATAATTTTGTAAATAATGATCAAAGCATAACAGAAACAAAGTTAGTTTTCAAAATGTAGAGAAACGGTACTTCAATTGAAAATTTGTAAAAAAATTGTCTGGAAAGCGAGTATTTGATCACATAGGTTATTCACTTTTTTGTATCCAACTGTAGAGGCGGCTGGAACGAAGTGCATGCTCCCCATTTTGTATTAATTTAGGAAAGTTTCGTTTTTAACGTACTCAACTTCATTTGGACACGGTTTGATTCACGAATGATTGGTAAGTTCTAGGTAACCAGCTGATGTGTAGATCACTTCGTTTCTGAACTTCTTGCGATTTCGAAGATTCATTGGTTTGAAAAGGTGTAACTAGAGTTCTTTTTTCGTCTCGTGTTAAATTTTCTAATTCATGAAACCAAATCTCTGTTTCACAGTTTGATTCTCTGTTTTTTCCCGGTCTAGCTCATTTTGTGGTGTCCAGTAGGTTTCGATTGCTTTGAAGGCTCTTTGATTTTCTATTCCGACGTACCACTCTCTTCTTTGCTTAAATTCATGGTAAGCAGTGCCACCCTAAGAGCAGAGTACCTGGACGTTTACCCAGTGCCGCCTGGCTGGAAGTGTCCGCCATTCTTAAAAAAAGAATTCAAAGCGTATGAGAAAAAAAAATTTAGCCTATTAATAAAGCTAATTATTACTTTAGTCTAAGCGCAAAACGCTTTATACATTCTGTATTTACGTGACCACTTTTTATTGAGCATTTCATTACGTTTTTTTTGGTAACGACACAATATCTATAACATTCACTGTAACTTATAGTTTTTTACAACACAATTTGCTGGTTTTTAAATTAGAGCTTTTACAAACTATCACAAAGAAGAAATGAAACATCGTAGATTTCATTTTGTGAGATCAGAATATGTGCCAGGGCAAGATTGACTAAAAAAGCTCAAAACCTCATTTTTCATAGAAATTGTTCTGGCAGGGGCTTTTGCAGTGTATGCTGTCGATATATTAGTATATTTTAAACTAATGTAAATAAATTGATTTCAACTTGGTGCTGCGTTAGATCTACCCATTTCATTAAATTTGGAACTTAATAAAAATAATTTATAATTTTTATTTCTGAGAAGCTTCGTTTAGAATTACTTGAACATCGCTCTTTGATTAAGTAGTTATCTATGAAGAGGATTATCGGGGCTGAGAAAACTGCGGTAACTCAGTACAAGCACACAACCATTAGCTGGCTTCTTCCAAATATGGCTTCACCCCCTCCCAACTCTTTGTTAAATAGAACAAGTTCAGCCGTACAAACTCAAAGTAACTTCATCAAACCATAATCAACTGTCTCGGATTATGATACTTGTTTATTCCTAATATATTTTTTCTCTACTAGATATTTTATTTATATTGTTTTGTTTTTTTCTATATTTTTGGCAATAATAACTTCGAATTAGACAACAATTTATTTATATGTTGTATTTCCAAGTTACAAGTTTTTATGTTAACGTTTCGGGATATTTACTACCGTATCTTGAGAACTACAATCCCAATGTTTTTTGTTGATTCATGCTAAAAATTGAGTTAATATAATGCATGTCAGAATTGAGTTGTTACATGAAATTTGTAATTACCTTAAGTCTAATGTAACAACTCAATTCTGACATGTATTGTAGCATGCATTATATTTAACTCAATTTTTAGCCATGATTCAAAAATGATTATTGTTATTGAGGGATTGTAGTTTTCAAGATGGGAGTAAATATTAGCAAACGTTAACATGTAAACATGTAACTTGGAAATACAAAAAATAAATCAAGTGTTGTTTAATTGGAAGTTATTATTGCCAAAAACAAAGAATAACATACAACTTCCCAGCAAAAAGAAAAAAATAATTTTTTTTTTTGTTTCTTCAGTAAGTACGATATATACCTTTTAATTTATTATTTTTTTTAAAACCCTTTTATAAAATTTCCGGAGGTCTTATTTTTATTAATTTTCTATTTATTTTAAGATAAAAATAAAAATAAAAATGCTAGGAAAAATAAATCAACTATAACTAACAACATCCCTATTCGTTTTTGAGCAGTATATATATATATATATATATATATATATATATATATATATAAATTAATTATCATATTATATTAATATTGTATTTCGTAACAAACTTCGTTATTATCCTATCTAAGTACATATTAATAATATATATGTACGACGCTGCATTCACGGAAGGTAAGTGGTTTTACTCTTGAAAATGGGCTCATGGGATGAAATTTTATTGAGTAAATTTTTTTTTTTTTAGTTGAATATATTTATACTACTTTACTATTGTACATAGCTTTAAGTGATTTGTACATAGTTTTAAGAGTTCTGTACATAGTTTTATTTGTTTTGTATATAGCTAATTCATTTAATGTTTTATTATATTTTATTTTATTCTTTTTTTTTTATAATTTATTTTTTGTTTCAAACCTTTAGGCAAAAAGAAATCTTTTCTTCTTATACGATTTTGTTATTCTCAAGGAACTTTGTTCCATTGTTATCTATCATATCTAGAAAAATGAAGTAAGACTAATAGATTAGGTGTGGAGTTTATTTTATCAAAAATAAAACAAGCCCTTATATAACCGATTATATAAAAACATATTTATTTAAGATTGGCATCATCATATAATAGACAAAAAAATATATAAAATTATTAAGCATCCCTTTAAGCATTCGTTTCTTCAAACAACTGAATCCCATTCATTCGCACACAAATCTTCGAGGCACATCTGATAATTACTATTATCTATTACTACTAGGAATGACTTTATTTGAGAATAATGAAGGGGGGAGAAACAAAAGGGAAGTAAGGAGGGAGGAGATAAAAAATAATATAAGACTAGAGAAAATACAAACTGAGATAGTAAGAGACGGTAGGTGTGAGGGAGCCCAAGGCAATCGGGTGCATAAAAGATTCCCCTAGGAGAGGAGCCTTTGGGAAAAAAGACCAACTGCAAGGTCCTCTGCATGAGAGCCCCGCTGCATTATAATGAAGGCTCGTCCTCTCCTCTTCCAGCCAGCGGTTACTGTCGTCTCTCCAGCATCCTTCATTTACTAGTAATTACTAACCAATGGATTAGCAGCCGACTATCAGAACTGTAACAAATAACCACACGTCACAAAATAATAACTATATTATATATTATTATTAATTTTTTTCGTTCTCCAACATGTCAAGCCGTTAAGAATTTATTAAATTAAAAATGTCTTTAGGGGCCCTTAGTACTGAAAGGGGTACCTATAGAACAAACCCCTCCCCTCCGTTGACAGAAACGGTGGGTAGGAAGTTATAAAAGAAAAAAAGAAGACATTTTTGGAACATTTAGATTAAAATGTCTCGAAACCTAAAACTTAGAGCTACATATTGTAAGCGAGGAAAAATTTCAGCATTTCAGCCTCTTTGTATTGAGCTCTGTAATGTAAAATTTATTTATATAGCTTCTACCCTTAAGGGTTATTAGAAGAGTTTTCCTGTTGTCAAATTGCTGAGTTAGAGAGCCGGAATGGGGAAAAAATAGTCTCGATAGCAAAATTATAACGAGTTTTATTGAAGATGTTGATTAAAATATCTCAGAAAATAAAAATCGGACCTGCATACTGTAAGCGAGGGAAATGTCCCAATGAAAGATAATAATGTATATTATAAATCTATAAAAAAGTGCCTACGACGGTAAACATTCATACCATTCTTCAAGAAAAAAATCAGAAAATAAAATAAACAAGTAGTAAAAAATAAATTATTAGCAAAATAAGTAAACGTTTAAAATAATGTAAAAATATATAATTACAGCTTAAATAATTTAAACCATCCCAAGCTCATCTAAAGTCAAATATTTACACTCAACTAAAGGAGCTCCTAACCAAATATTACTCTTCAACTGCGAAGGATACTCCAGACTCCAGGAAATCTCAGATTCAGAAATCCTTGAAGAAACACACAGCAGGCTTAGGAGTTGTGCTGAAACCGCTCTGCCAAATTTGTAGATTTGGAACCATTTTCGTTTAATAAACTTCTTCTTAATTTCTTTATTTATCATCATTTAGTGGTAAGTCGAGTGTAAGTCAACGTCTGTCTTAACCGATCGCTTGATTACCGATAAATCCATTGGCTTGGTTTTTTTTTTTTTTTTTTTTAATATAAAAATCGGTATTTTAACAGTTTTCCTGTTGTCAAATTGTTGAGTTAGAGAGTCGGAATGGAAAAAAATAGTCTGGATAGCAAAATCATAACGAGTTTTATATGAAGATATTGATTAAAATATCTCAGAAACTAATAATCGGACCTGCATACTGATCCGTACTGTGCCTAAAAACGATTGTTTTGAACAATTATACTAAATATATCAAAATTTAAAAACCATAGAGAATTCAGAAACCAATTTGTAAAAGTCAATACAGATATAATTGTTTAATTAGCCGTAAATATAAAAAATTAAGTATTCCTATTTGATTTTTTTTTGCACTCGATATTGTTTCGACAAATTACTGGTCCCATTTACTGAAGTTTTATTTTTGAAAAAAGTAACAATGCTGCTTAATTATCTTATACAAATTGACGGCTCATTGTATACGATGGTATGAATATTTAAATATTTTCAGTTATTATGTTACTAAATATTTAAGTATATTTTTGTACTTACCATATTTTTCAGATATATTGATATTTATCAGATATATTTCAATCAAAAATATTCGTCGCATATTTTAGTTACTAAATAAATATTGTTTCGTTTTTAGAGCGTGATATAAATGTCGATCAGCTAGGGCAAAATTAACCATACAATATTGACTGTAGATAAGAATATATATTTCATATCATTAATCCCTTGTTGATACTTTCACTTCTATCGTGTGATCTTAAGCACGCAGTTTTTATTTTGTTAGATTTGTTTGTTAGATAGTATTTTTTTTTTAACATAGAATTGATGTTTTCATGTTTCATAAAAAGATCCTAAAAAAATCCCTTTTCAGACTAACACATCTTCACGTTACTTGACAGCGTTCGTATTCTATTCGATGGATCGATAAATTCGTACGGTTTTTGATGGGTGAAATAAAACATTTTTTTCATACAAAGAATAAATTTTATTCTATAACAATTTCATTATGCCGCTCTCCTAAAACATCTGGGACTTAGAAGCGAAAACTGATTGAGATTACTTTTCACATCTCTCTCATCAACGAACGATTTTCCGTTGAGGGATTTTTTGAGGGTCAGGAATAAGTGGTAGTCGAATGATGTAAGATCTGGTGAATATGGTGGGTGTGATAAAACATTCCAGCCAAGTTGCAAACTTTTACTGAGTGATTATTACGAAGTGTGTTCTGGCGTTGTAATGGTGGAATACAAAATCTTTGCGATTGACTAGTTTTGGAAGTTTCGGTCGCATTGCTTTTTATTGTCGTTAGCTTCGTGAAGTAGATCATCGAATCAACCCATTTTCCTTGTTGAAGCAGCTAATAAAAAAGATAATTAATCCATATAGAGAGAAAAATCTTTTCCGTCCTTCGGGGTAGCATCAGGCGGCCATCATATGTCCGCAATTTTCTGTGCACTATATTATCTTAGATGATCCACCCGCTACTATTCGATAGAGAATAGATCCGTTTCGTGCCGGTCAAGAAGAGAATAGCAGATTGATATTCGGTTAGCCAGGTTTGTCTAAGTCAGTTTGTGTGGCTCTCGAACATCCAGGTGGTACACGTAGCCAAACTGTTTTAAATGCCTCTGATCGGTTCCGAAACCTACTTTCAGTTCCTCCGAAATTTCTTGTAGAGACCGTCCTAGTTTAATTAGAGCCTTAGTATCACTCGAATCAACCACGGTGGGCCGACCGCTGCGGGGTACATTTTCTGGTCTCATATCTCCGATACGAAAATCGACAAACCATTTTGAGCTGCAGGTTTTGTTAAGGCATCGTCCCCGTATACCTTACATATCTTTCGATGGAACACCGAAGCTCGCTTGCCTTTTTTGAAATAAAAAAGCAAAAAATGCCGAAAATCCACTTAATCATTTGTTAGACATTTTCACTGCGCTGTATTACAAACAAAATTAATGCCAATGAAACTAAACACTACAGTTTTGAATAGTGGACTAAAAACGTTTCCGCTAACTATCACTAATGTCAGTTAAGACAAAGAGAGCTGGAGATATTTAAAAACAATTTGTACTCCAAACGAACTTATGGATCCACCCAAAATTATATATTGTATAAATTGTAATAAAGCACCAATTGTATACCAAAAGCACCAAAATGTTTCTGTGACAAAATGTTTTTTTATTCTAAAGGCAAAAACATTTTACCGAAAAATTGCTGAACAGGAAAAAAACTTAACATAGAAGTTAATCCTGAAAAAAAATTACATTTTCATACTTAAAAGTAAGAAATATAATTCCTAATAAATTTGGAAGGTGTTAAATTATCGACAAATTTGACATGTCTTCGTAAAAAGTTAAACAGACACTTGAAATTTGGACAGAATAATTAAAGGATTAGGATCTAAGACGTGCATAATACAAAATGTAATTAGAACAACCATCCTATCTTCACGCCTTAAGCTCCTTATCTATCCAATCATAATAGGCCTGTTGTAAGATGCACTACTGCTCGATCATGTCGACAAAACGACCCGTAACACTTTGCAATATTTCCAGAGTGGAATAATCAGAAACAATGAGAGAGACTTTGATACAAAAATGAAAAAAAAAATTCTAAATTTACCGACAGTTTCAGAATTTGTCATTAAGCGTAAGAAATCATTTTGCGATGTGCCTCAACAGTCCAACACTAGCAAACATTTCAAAACGTTTACAAAAATTAACACCTGATTAATTTTTTAATTTATTTGAACGAATTAGATTGTAAGGTCAACTCAAGCTCCCTCAACGATATAAATCAGATTTACATGAAATTAAAAAATTAAAGAATAATACACCTTACATTATTTTTTATTTTTAAAAGGGATGTTAAGAAGACAGAAAATTACCAGGAATCGAAAAAAATATTGAAAAAGGGTCTACAAAGACATAGTAAACAGAGTTCAGATTAGGTTCTTAGTTGCAATTGCAATTAATTACAAAAAAATAAGTTGACTGTAGTTTAAAACAAGATACAAAAAAAAAAATATCTAGATCTGAAGTAGGTTTGCGTATTGCAACTAATTCCTAAAAAATCTCTTTCTAAAAAAGAAAAGATATATCCTTAAGACTAATCACCTTTTTTATGACATCTAGGATTATCTATAAACTTTTAAGCTTATGATTCCTTTTTTTTTTGTTTTATTATTGTCACAGTTTAAATATATATATTTATATATGTATATATATACATATTTTCATGTTCAACTTAACTGTTGTGTTTATCTTTATATAATTAACATTTTTAATTTATTTACATATATATGAGATCATGCTGATCTAGATGTTTAATTGTCTGAATATATATTTTACTCACGTATACGTAAAAATATATACATTCTGGTTTTTAACATAAATAACACCCAGTTATCCTAAAAGTTAATGAGTAAATTGTTAAAAGCAGAAGTTAACGTTTAATAACAGGAGTTGACCATGCATTGGGCGCTGCTTGCAGAAAAGTTCTCCCAAGATATGCTTTGCATTTAAATTACTATTAAGGCTGACGTAAGAGTTAGTGTTGGATAGTTCATGTAGGTACTTCAATATTTTTGCACTGCGAAACTGTCTCGGGCCACGCATGGATCATTTGTCCGCCTCGGGTTTTCTCGGACAGTTTAATTGGAACTGGTATATTTTCACCTTATAGAGATAAATCTGTAAGAGTAAGTAAGAGGGTACTTCGGGTAGAACCCAGGAAAAGGTCAGCTTGTGCGTCTTGTTCGTAATTTCGTTCCATTTATCACTCTATATAAATAAAGAGTACTCCTTAGATTTTTTTTTAATCCGTTCATGATTGTACCAAGGATAATTCATTTCTGGATTAGATATGCCATGTTTTTTTTTTCTTTTTCTCAAATATCTTGGATTGAAGTCATGGTTACTGAAAAAAAAAAGTTTAAGTCAAAACTTCATACCAGACTGAAACTACAAGAAACCGCTCGACGTTTCCGATTACTTCAGCACTTACTAGACAAACGCTCTAAACTTCCAATTAATTACAAAAGACTCATATATATGACTATAATAAGGTCTATTTGGACTTACGGAGGTGAGCTATGGGGCTCCACTAAACCATCGAATTCTTCTCGCATCCAATCCTTACAATCCAAAATCCTTCGTAAAATCCTCAATGCTTCCTACTTTGTTACAAACAAAACCATCCATAATGACCTTAATGTTTCTTATGTTTCAGATCTTTCCAATCCAGATACCTATCCTTCCATAGTAAACTTCAGAATTACCCCAACCCTCTGGTTTCTAACCTTGCTCCCTCTTCAATTCCTGATAAACCTCCGAGGCGTCTGAAAAGAAGATGGCCCCGTGATCTACTAATGCAGACATATCATTAGAGTGCTACCATTGGGTAGTTACTCAGCAAGTGTTTTCACTTCATTATATCCATATGGTCAAATTTACTAGATTTTTTATTTGTATTTTTTTTTTATATTTTTGTATTTAAATTTTTTATATAGTTGTAAATATCATTAAGGAAAAATAAAAAAAAATAGGTTAAAACTTTTCTAGCCACTTTTTGCACATTTTTGTGGAGAGTAAATTTGATTGAACCGTCAGATCTCCGATGAGTGACGCTCGGGTAAAGTCGGCTGGAGTCAACTAATTGAAGTGTTTCTGCATATTAATTATAATATCTCGAAAACTAAAAATCGGAGCTGCATATTGTTATTGAAGGAAATGTGCATCGTTTCATGCTCATTTTAATAAGCTACTATTCAAACTATTCCATAAGGCGAAGTCATGTTAGAGGTGAAGCGTTAAAAAATAGTGTCGAAAACCAAATTACAATGAGTTTTGTTGAAGATATGTATTAAAATATCTCAGAAACTAAAAATCGGACCTGCTGTAAGCGAGGGAAATGTTCAGCATTTCATCCTGTTTATAATGAGTTATTATTTATAATTTATATTTCATATTATTATTCTCGCCTTGTTGATGTTGGTCTAAAGCACACGATAGAAGTTTTTTTTTTTTTTTTTCTTTTCAATTGTAAAAGACTATGTTCCAGTGAAAGACAATAGTTTATAATGTAAAACTATTAGAAAGTGCCTGGTATGGTTACAATTCATACCATTCTTGCAGGAAATCAGAAAATAAGTAGTAAATAATAAAATATTAACAAAATAAGTAAACGATTAAAATAAGGTAAAAATATATAATTACAGTTTAATGATTTAAACCTACCCTAAGCATATCTAAAGTTCTATAAAATATTTACACTTAACTAAAGGAACTCCAAACCAAATAATTCTCTTCAACAGTAAAGGGTACTACCTGACTCCAGGAAATCTCAGATTCATAAATCATTGCAGAAACCATATCAGGCTAGCTAGGCCTTAGTGCTGAAGCCACTATGCCAAATTTATATATTTAGAACCATTTTCGTCTTATAAACTTCTTCTTAATTATTTTATAGTTTTTTAATTTTATCATCATTCAGTGATAAGTCAACTGAAAAGCCTTCTCTCAACCGATCGCTTGATTTGGTACCGATCAATCATATTGGTTTGCTTTCTTTGATATGTAACAAATCTTCTTGCTTGCTTTTATTATATGCTGAAGATCTGGAATCTCAGTTTGGAGCAAATTATTACTTCTCGGAATCGTCAAAAATAAAGAATAAAGATTTTTGATTTTTGTTCTCACTCTGTACTAAGAAAATGGTATTTCATGATTGTAAAATTCATCTCATTTAATTATACTTTGCTATTTTAATAAATTATAAATACCTATACAACAGTTGGAGAACATGCAGCCTCCTTGTTTTATCTGCGTAATCCGTCAGTTTTTGTGTGATTTTTATTTATCTCTTGCTAGAATAATTAGCGGGGTAGCTCAGTGGTAGGGCACTGTGCTTCCAATGTAAAGGTCCCGAGTTCGAACTCCGGCTCATGGCAGAAAATTTATTTATCTGTTTCATAGGCCGTTGGGCGACCTTGGGTAAGAAGTCCCTCCTGGGGCACACTCAGCCTCTACAAAGTGGGTACCCTTGATTAAATAATTAATTAGGGGGGAAAACCTGGTGGTTGAGAGTGATCTCGGTCAAATCACCTCCTTGCATAACCGTGGACCTAGAAACAGTGCTTTCCCTAAATAGTACTGAACTCCAGACCCTTTATGGGTTGTAGTGGTACAGGTTTTTTTTTTTTTTTTTAGAATAATTAGAATCAGAACATTATTTGATCATCTATGTTACGAAAATTTAAAAGTAATAGAATTAAGTCTAATATATTTATCCATATGGGTGCTTATTTACTTAAAAATAAATAAACAGCAACATTAAAATATTAAAAAAATATTACGACCTACATTATCACTTCCTGACCTGACATCTAATAATAAAAATCACTGCCTGTAACCTCCACTATTTAACAAAAAAACATTAAAACTTATTATTACCATTATTAACTGTTTCAAACAATATATAAGAGAAAATCGATGACGGAATTCAATAAAATCTATATAGAATCATTATTTTACCAAAACCCAACTTTCTTTCAACTTTGAGCCAAATCGAATGAGCCGTTTCTGAAATAATGGCATTTTTATGAAAATACATTTACGCGGGCGCAAGCGGAAGTACTAATTTGATAAAATTGGTATGGAACCATCTATAGACCAATCCGTACAATCCCTTAAAATCTCATTAGTATCGGATTAAAAAAAAATTAAAACTTATTATTAAAAGTCTTGGTTTAAAAATTTTGAATTTATTGAATAATCAGTTCATTATTATTAAATTGATAATTATTATTAACTACTTATGTATTTGAATTTTTATAATGCTATAGTTATCTACAAGTGTTAAAAAATAAGTATTTACTTATTTAGACTATTGCTTAAAAATATTCGTAATAAATACTAATAGAATCTGATTTTTTTAGAAACGTTTCAATAAAAATGGAATTGGTTGACAGATAGGAGCAGCTTGTACCTCATTTCTGCCTTGTTATTCTGAATCAGTTTATAAGGAGAAATGTGCCCTAGGAAATTCATCCGCTTGGCTAACTTGATCTGAACCTTAATGAATAATTTAGCCTGGGTCCAGGGGGAACTGGTATAAAAAGCCGCAGCCTGCCTCGTCCACCCCCCCTTCCTCTCCCCCTTCATCCTCCCTGTCCTTACAGCCACCTCAGTGGAGTTTAGGGAGGGAAGGGAGGGGGTTATTCTTTATTGGTCTGGGGTGACTTATCTCGGATCTGATATTGGATCTGACAGCCGCTGTGGACATTTTCTTGAAGCTAGTTTTCCTGTTATATTCTAACGTTTGTACGAATATTGTAAAAATAATAAATAGCGTATTGTTTTGCTTTTTTTTTTCTCAAAGACATTTCTTTCTTTTACGGTAATCCAAAAGTTTTACCATCGATTTGACATAAAGCGCTCCATGTCTTACAGGAATACAATTTAATCCATCAATATGTTATATTATATTGATTTTTTTTTTTTTTAAACTTCTTTATTGAGATATTACAATCTGTCACATTCAAGGACAGTAGTAATAGTGATATAGAGTAGCTCATTCATAGCATACAATAAATAAAAAAATCTCTTGTGTCCACTCACACGACTTTACTACCTATTTCAGAAAATTTTTTATATCTTTACATATGTTCATGAAGAAACAAAAAAGAACTAAATTTATTTTCCTGAAAATTAACCAAACAAAAGATTTGAGTACGATTTATTTGATAAATTAAGGCAATGAAACCAGCTTAAGGTAGATCAGTGTAAAAATTTCAATACTCACTAATATTGCTGATCAAAAACTTGTTGCCATAGCTTAGTATTGTTAAACAGTAATTTCTGTTAAAAGTAGAGGAAATAGCGGTGAAAGTTGTGTGATACGGGCAACAGAATTTCTTAATTTCACTTAGCCATCTTTATTCTCTTATTCACTCCTTTCTGACACCAGGGAATGAACTCGTAATCTTTCATTGGGAATTGAATCGCTGTAACTTCGTTAATAGTTGTCCATAATGAACGATTTGTATATGGCTTTGGAGGGAATTTAATTACCTTTCAAACGAAAGGTTAAACAGCGTGTTTCGGACTGTGAATATTACAGGGGGCTGTGAAACGTAAAGATCCGTAGAAAACCGCATGTCGGAAATTTGACCCGATTGCAATACTTTCCTTACCTAGTATAGGTAGGAAAGTAATAAAATCAGATAAAAAGATGTGTAAAAAATAGAATAAGCTGTATCACCTCTAATACTGGTTCGATTCCGATTTTGTTTTGTTGGTAATTTAATTACCTTTCAAAAGTTTTATTATAAATTTCACCGTATAATATATGCTTAGGGAGTTAGGCCCCATAACATTTTTCTTGTCTTTATAACTTTTTTTTCTTATTATTTCCGGGAATTTAGTCTATATACGAAAATTGAAAGGACAATGATTAGAACATCATAGAAAATTTTCATCGAAATCGTTAGAGCCGTTTTTGCGCTAGAGTCCATAGAAAAACATGTTTTTCATTTATTGCGCGCAAGCTATTGCGCATGGAGCAACAAATTTCTGTCACAGGCATCAGTAGTCAAAATCCTACAAAATAAAAAAAGAAGCAAAAAAATCGGATCAGTGGTTCCCGAGAAAATCTTGGCACAGACAGCCAGACAGACAGACAGGCCAATGGCTAAAAATGTGTTTTTCGGACTCAAGGGGCTGTGAAATGTATAGATCCGTCGAAAACCGCATGTCGGAAATATGACCCTATTGCAATACTTTCTTATTACTTTCTTACCTAGTATAGGTAGGAAAGTAATAATAAACATGTTGAAATTAGAACCGAATGAAACGAAAAAAAAAAATGGTTTTATTCTGGGGCACATTCTCCTAAGAATTAATAAAATGTTCTAATTTTTTAGTAGATCGTCAGGGTTAATATTTACTTACGAAATATCTTAAGTTAATTTTTTTTATAGAAATTAACATTGTTCACAGTTCCCGCTCATCAATTCTGTTAATCACCATTGATTCCTACACGTAGGTGAAGATGGACCTCACTGGCTTCTTATAAAAGTGTGATCTTTGTGTTCCTGTTAATAAGCTTGGCAAAACCATAATAGTAAAAAAAAAAATGACTTTAGAGGAATCCTTACTGCTCAACGATTCTATTATTAGTATTCGTATAATATTATATTTTAAAAGGATATGTTGTTCAATCATATATAGAAAAGTTTGTTCCTTTACGAATAATCATAAAATATCTACATGATTTCATGAGCTTTTAGAATTTTATTACATACAAACTAATTTAATTACAAAACATTCTATTGAAGACATGTTCAACACTGATATGGCCATCAGGAGGCGACTGAAAAGAAGCTAGAAGAGAGATCTCCTTTCCTGACTTAATGACGCAAATAAAGACCAGGATGAGGAGCTGTTGGCTTCAATGCTTCTTCAAATGTCATTTTCCAATTCACTACAACACATCTGCTCATAGTCGACTTCATGGTAGACACGGATTAAGATTTGGTAAGAAAAAATATTGTTAATATTTTTTTTTAGATTGTTAATATTTTTTCTAATATAATAAATATTTTAGTAAACGACATTAGGCCCTTGGTAAGAGAGTAGAAAATAGGCCGGACATACCTACAACCTTGGTTCCCAGGGTTCATCTGTTGTCTGTCACCTGCCGTCTCCACTTAGGGAGGGCGTCAGCTGATCACATCCATCAGCATCTGGAAAAAATATCGCTCCCACCATCCTCGACCAATTGGAGCGATAAAGCTCCAGGCCCTTGCGATCTGATAGGAGCGGAATTATGTTTCAACCAAACAAACGATTTCTTTCCTTCTATTGAAGTAATAAATTATACCGGTGACAAAACGTATCGGTAAATTCCTATTTAGCAGAGGGAAAAAAACCACTGGTTGATCTACTGTTGAACTATTTACAAACATTATTATACTCTTATTTAGATTTGTATTTGAATTAATCTGTAAAACGCTCTTATCTTAAATATTACAAATCCACATTCCTGGTTGTTGTCGAAAGATACTAAATTGCATGTAATTTAATTGCACATAGGAATTTATTATTAAGAATTTATTATATCGATAAAGTAAGAAAATCTGGAATAGGAATAGAATTTTACTAATACATCATCGGTATACGAGATATATGAAAAAAATCGATAAATTAATTCCTAAATTTAAAATCAAAATATTTTTGGAAAATATATACATCACTAACATCATTATTTTACTCAGGGAATGACCTGACATATGACAAATAAAGGAAAACTCATTTGTAGATCATTTACGTGAAAGCACTAACTTATTCAATCGATACCTGGAATATATCATAGACTATAATTTACTACAACACCACGCTAAAAAAGTGATGGATGAGGGATCTCTCAAAATATCAAAACAGACAGTGATGCTACATTGGCTATGCTACCTACATACTCTCATTCTCGCCAAATTTGGTATATTAGTGGCGTTAAACAGAGGATGTTAGACTATCAAAGTCATAGAAGGCCGTTTAGTGCAATGAAACAAATTAACTATAAACAAGAAGAAAATACGTTTAAACCTTCCCTGACCATCTGATACGTCTCACATAATGATTAGTTACGTTATTTTTAAAATTTGGTTAAATATATATATGTTCTTTTTTAGGTAGGGTAGGTATAGCGTCCAGCTCTAGACCTATTATATTTCTATTTTCCTACCTCCAGCTAAGAGAAGTATTGTAATCGGTTCAAATTTACGATGGTTTTCAATAGATTTTTTGCCCATGAGATAGAAAAATGCATCTTCAGCAATTGGGCTGTCTCTCTATGTCATAATTATCTCGCAGATAGACTATAGAATTTGTCGCAGATAGAATTTGTAGTGTTTTTTTTTTTTTTCGTTTTTGTTGGGTTTCAGCCATCCTTACCTATTAAACGAATCCTTCACACTGCGCAATAAGAAACAAACGTGTTTCTCCATAGATAAACGGCTTCAAGATTTTGACGAGACCAGATGAACTCATATTTAAATTCCTTTTAATTTTCATATATATAATACTATTTTAAACAAAAATTTATGAATAAAAGGTATTTTCTGGGACATAAGTTAAAAGTTTAAATTTTATGGAAATTTTTATATATGATCTTTTGAAAATCATTTATACATTATCCAAAAAACAACCAATTCAAATAAGGGTAATATTAGCAAATGTATAACGTGTTGAATTTTATAAATTGATTACAATTCGTCTGATTTTTTTATTGTACATAATGTAATATTTCTCAATAAAGAATTGATGCTATGAGAAAAAATAGATGTTTTTTTATTGCAAATTTAACAAGGCCTGGTTGAGTTTAATACAATTTATGATAATATACGAATTATTTATTTTTCAGTCTAAACTGTTTCTATACTGATACAACAATAGTATGAGAAAAATAGTATGAGTAAAATAGTATGAGAAAAAATACATTTTTTTTTTATTGCAAAGTTAACAAGGCCTGGTTGAGTTTAATACAATTTATGATAATACACGAATTATTTATTTTTCAGTCTTAACTGTCTCTATACGTGATACTGTTAAATGCGATATTTGGATAACTGTTAGAATGACTTGACGAAAATCAATGAGGGTGCATTGCATGCACAGCGGAGTATATCTCCACTAAGGCCAGGTTGATATGATGTCAGGCTGTAATGAATATTCGCATGATCTAATCCGGTGCCACTCTTGACCCACTAACTATTTTCTGCTACGAATGCAATCGAATTTTTGTGACGTTTCGGATTCGTTTTACCCTTTCCTAACACATATTGTTAATTTATGAAGAAAACTTATTTTTTCGTGGAAAAAAAAAAATCAAAAACTTTAAATTTGATATGATGTCACGTATTAATGAATATTCACATGACCTAATTCAGTGCCACTCTTGACCCAGTAACTATTTTCTGCTTCGAATGAAATCGCTCATGTTCACTTCGTATTATTTATAAGTCAGCATTGAATTACATTGAAACTGTATACTAAGTGTTTGCCTTTAAACAATATTATAAAATGACTGAATGTAAAGGTCTGTGAGACTGATTCCATATTCACGCTAGAGTTTTTTTTTTTTTCACAAATTATTAGGTCATATTTTGGTTGGAAAGTACACAAATAAAAATATTTAATTTTATCATAATTAGGATTTTTTATATTTTAAACTTAGCACTTCTAAACATTTTATTTATTTTGCATTTACTTTTCGATTTCTTAATACATATTGTTCGCGTAACGTCCATCTTTTTTTTTTAATTTTTTTAATGCGTTTTCATCCTCATTAATTTTATAAATTTAATCATCTGTATTATTGATTTTTTTATTTTTTATTATTACTTATGAATCAAGATCACAACAGAAATTAGGAAATATGGATAGACATTCATACACATTCCTAATACGTTTGTTATTTTGATTTATATATCCATAAATAAAAAATACATTAATTAGAATAACATAAAAATTAAAATATAAAGCATAATATAGAAGAAAACGTTTTCTGAGATAAAAGAGTATAAATAATCATAATCTGCATACTCAAATATAAATTTGGATAAAATAAAAAAAAAAGTTATAGTATTTATTAGATTCCGAAATGTTTTATTATTATTAAAATAATAATTTCGCTCACGTTTTAAATAGAAAAAAAAAAAAAAAAGTATTTCAGCAATTGGGATAAATGGTCGAGAAGAAAGGAGGCGTCGAGTCCCTGAACTTGTGTTTAAATCTGAATAAATACATCTTATTCTGTATGTAAACCAGGTCGCTACCACGGTATTTATAAGAGATGGTATCAGTGGGTTCTGTTTTGTGGCTAATGCTTGGCAGCGGCCCATCTCATAAATACTAATAGCGGCTTATATATAAATTGTTTGAGTGGATGTGACTTAGCACTGCCCCTAGCTGACTGATCATCGCCTCTCCTCCCGTCATCGGTAATTTATTCTGATTTATTCCGGCAATCTGGGCTCCCTCCACCTAGCGCCTTTGTAGTCGGCGGGCCAACTAACCTTGTAGCAGGTAGCCGCCTCTTCCTCAGGGCCCTCCGTGTACATATTGTCACCGTTCATGATACCTTACCGCTCCTATTTTCGCCTAAATGAAAAATCTTTTCAGCATCTATCCCATTTAAGGTAGATAATGAATGATATCCTATATTGAGATTGCCCACTGTTTATTTTTCATTAATATTTTGATGATTAATTTATATATAAAAAATCTGGTGTGGTGTGCGTATCACACAACTTTCACTTACCACTCTACTTAGAGTTGGTCTTTCCATCATTTGACGTTTTAGGCTAAAAACAACTAAATCATTAACGTACGATTAATAGGACAATACTACTATTAAAATATTTAGCCGTTAGTAACTGAATATAAAAAATATATTTTATTTAAAGCAATAATTATTATATCTTTTTCTCGTCTAATCTATTAAATTTATGCGCGTTTCGCCACAAACCATTTCCTTTTACGACTGCATATTTTAATTATTTATTTAATCATAATAAATAATTAAATGCCATCATTTGTTATTTATTTAGACTAAAATGTCATTAAGGTCAGATATTCATTTATATATCATTGTATCTTTTTTTTTGTTTAAACACAAATTCTTGTATATACAAATTTTAATTTTTATATTTTCCTAATCTATAAAATTAAATATTAATTAATACCAGCATTAGCATTTATGAGAACAGTAAATAATATAAACGAAACCCACACGTTCACTAAACATAAGGACGCCCTCGAGTTTCTTTTGGTAGTTCTCGGTGTCACGTTATCGCTCAGTTACGGAATGGACTTAATCCGTAACAACTATTAATATTAACTTTTATTTAATTTAATGATTTAATCATTTATTGACCTTTCTCATGACCTTTATCAAAGCCTTAGATAGCCAGGTCAAGCTATCTCTGATAGCTTAGAAATAGTTATCTAGAATGTACTGACTGGACAGAAGATACTTATCAAGACTTAGGAAACAATAACCGTTTTCAACAAACGAGCACTTTCTCGCAGACTTAATATCAATTCTAAAAGATAAGGATATCAATTCTTAATAGTTGATAACTTCATTCACACGCTTCGTAGACCGATCAGAATTGATTCATCCCTCTTATTATTACTGAGCATATAACAGCTATGATCCTCAGATCAAAATCACTTATGCAGTTGCATTCTTGAGTCAAACTCTTCACTGTAGAAGACCTGGAGTGAACTGATGTAGTCAACTCATATATCCATAATATATTACTCTGTTTTTTAGATGCCATTTGTAAAATTATGAATAAAGGCATTATTTATAACGTCTCCACTGCTTCCGATTCGTTAACTGCTCTATTACCCAGAGAAAGCGCGAGTTTCTTGGCGATTCTCGGTTCCTCGAAACCATCCCTGATTTCTCCTTTAGTTCGTCATTGATTTTTTTCGTCGTTTATATTTAACCATTTTTATTCAATATCTATAGTGTGAAGTAGTTAATTATTTAAACAAATAAAATTAATAGTACTTTAGAGTGAGCAATTTTGAATAATCGAAATTTACCCCGTTGGAGAACATAATTGAGGATAAACCCTACCTTATATTAAAAAACACTTATGTATACATAAGCAGAACGTGTTAAATCAAATTCTTAAGAGCGGTTATTGCGAAGATCGTATTATTGTCTTAAGTCGATGATATAAAATGCCACTTCCAGATTGCCGATTTTGATTAAGAAGTTGCTGTAACATCTCAGGCACATACAAACCTTATATACGCAATTTCAGTTTCAGAGACTTTGTTATTTGGACTCAGTGAATCACAAAACGTTTATTTCAGTTGAAAACTCGAATTCGAAATTTTTCTCGATCGCAATAGTTTCCCTAACTAAATATTTGATATATAGGTAAGTGAAAGTGAAAATAACTATTGTCGATTAGCTTCGTTATTAAGAATAATAAACCAAAATACGAGTAAATTGTGAAATAGGCTTTATCAATACTAAAAACTGTCTGATTTAGATGAACTTGTTTTAATTTGAATTTATTTAAATCTTTACTCTTCATAACTAAATCCGCACCTGTCATTAATTCGACAGTTAGTAGACGAGCTGTTGTGAATTTGGAAAACCGTATGTTAGACGTAAGGAAGAATAGTACCCAGTAGCAACACTTCCATGTCAATATTTTTTCCCTTGATTTTGGAAAGTAGATTCCTCGTGTCGCTCCTTTTCAGTCGCTTTCTGATGAGCATAGCAGTTGTGGCCATGTCGTTTATAAGTATATTGTTGTATCATCGTTTAATATGAAATAAGAAATAAAGAGTACGTATATGTTAGTCGTATGTAGTTTGCCGTACCAGACAGCTGCTGTAATTAGTGTTAAAATTTTGGATTGAAATTATTGTAGTTTTATGTAAGTGCATCTTTTCTACTAAACCGAAAATCTTTGAGGCATTTTTCCATATGGGTTGGAGTAGTTATGTGCACGTCTTTAGTTTTTTTCTGATTTTCAATTTCTATTTGGGAAAAAATGATTATAGTATTTTCAGTCTCTTGTCCAAAGTCTTTCGTCTCATGACTTGAGGGTCCCATTCCATCCTTCTGTTGAATATTATTACGAAATAACGTATAGTGTCCGTCTGAGGAATTTGATTGTCATCAATATAATATGATGGGTATGTACCTCTTCGTGATTCACTACGATTTGATTTTATTTTCCAAAAGTAAATACCAATTTTGTTAATTCATTGAGGTTAGTCTGGGGTCACGGTGTTCTGTTAAAATTGTTGAATCATTAAAGTAAACAGAATTTTGACAGTTAAAGTTGTGGAGATGAAAAGAAATCAAGACTTACAGTCTTCATACAGTTTATTAGGTTTGGCTACGTTTCAACCCAAGCATGTGTCATCAGGGCTAAAATTAAAACATGTGAGAAATTAATCCAATTATCCATTAGTTGGATACAACTATAAATTAATGACTTGAAAATGACGTTAGTAGCCAAAACGTTGTCATGACAGCGAAAATAATAAAAAATTGGTGAAATATATACAACATAGATTATTTTATTAAATTTATTTCAACTCTTTGTAAAATAATTTTTTGTTTATTTTTGTACATGTTACAACAACCACTTGCACATTGTTAGCAATACTGTTGAATACGTTCAGACAGGCACAAAATCCCTTTTTTTTCTATAAACATATTAGCTATTCCTTATAGTCTCGCTGATATGAAGACTGTCACAACCGTATCCACTCCCCCCTGCTCCTTATTACTGTTTTCAGAATAAACTTGAAGGACACAACTGGATATTGATACATGGATATGGCTGATTTAGCTTTCGATGTAAGTGAAAAGTAGCTAGATGAGAGGTCATTCCTGAATTATGGTAATGAGGGAAAATGGCGGAGAGATGCTGCTTGGTAATACTTTCCTCTCTCTGAAATGACGAAAGCTAATTCAACAACACACTGGCTGATATTTACATCTGCGACATGTTCGAATACAGAGAAAAATTAAATAAATTAGATTTTCTTTCAGAGAATAACTTTACTTATTCTAAGTTTAAAAAAAGGTCTTATTAAGGAGAGATTCATATTGATCTTAAGAACAACTTTTGTCCACTTGTAGATGGAAAAGCTCTGGAGTAGAGAGTCTGTAGATAAAGCCTTTGCTTTCGAGGCATGAATAAATGAATAACCATCAAAGATTCAGGACCCTAACCTTTTGACAGGGACCTACCCTCTATATCGCCTATAATATATCTTCTCTTTTTATTCCTTAGAGTAAATTTACAAATTATTTTTTTTTTTAAACTTTGCCAATTGAAATTTTATTCATTAATGATTTATCATAAGCATGTCGTAATAAAGTTTCAGTTACATGTGCGAGTAAAAAATATCAGTATGAAGAAACGTTTTTCACAATAATGTTTAAATTTGAAGTTTATGTATTGTTTAATTTAAAATGGCCTATGACACCAAGAGATCGCAGAAAAATATCCATCAAGGTGGAGTTTATGTAGTCAAAATCGAATTTAATCTGTAGCGTTAATCAACAATAAATGGAAAAAGAACATAATAATATTTCTCAGATTAGTTGGTTTTGATATGCCGATGAATTATATAGATGTTTTATAATAGGTTCTAAATTCATTTTTTTTCTCGAAAAACATAGTGAGTTGAGTCATAAATTGTTTTTAAAAATATGTATATTTTTATGGACAAATTAAGCATATATAGACCATCGTTGAAGCATTGTATCATTTTTTGTTTCTAACTTGCGAAAATCCCACCATTACTATGGCTTTTCCATAAGCATAATTTTTTTTCATTCTATAATACAGAATAAACTGGAAAGTTTAGTTATTTCCAATAAATCCAAAATGTAGGTGGAATTAATAATTTTTTTTTTTATAACAAAAAAACACTTTATTCAGAAATATTACAATTTGTGACAGTTTAAGGACACTTATAATAGAGTTCGGAGATTGCATTCATACCGTAGGAATTAATAATTAAAGACAAAGACCTGTACCACTACAACCCATGACGAGTCTTGGGTTAAGTTCTATTTAAAGCACTGTTTCTTGGTATACGGTTGTGCAAGAAGATGATTTGACTGAGATCACGCTCAACCGCCAGGTTTTCACCCTTAATTAATTATTTTAATTAAGGGTACCCCGTTTATAGAGGCTGGGTGTGCCCCAGGAGGGTCTGCCTACCTAGGGTCGCCCCTCGGTCAATGAAACAGAATAAATAATTTTTTCTGCCATGGGCTGGGATTCGAACCTGGGACCTTTAGCATTAGAAGTTCAGTACCCTGCCACTGAGCTACCCTACTCCCTATAATTAAAGATACTCATGAGATGTTTATCATTATGTGATGTATGGTACAAATTGCGATAAGTAAAAGTATAAAACATCAGTATCAATAAATATTAGTTGGGTGATCTGTCGGTCTAATTATAGAAAATCATTAGTTAATAGTTAGTTCTGAATGTTCTTCCGTTCTGGTACAATAAAGTACTTCGAATATGTTTCTTTTCTATGCTTCTTTCATTTTCAACAAGTGCCCAACATAATCATTTTTTGGTTTAATGACTCTTACTACATCAATTTGTTTAAAAATTCATTAAAGCCTATTTTTTCCTCTGGCGATTATGCAGCGCAGAGTCTGTTCTTCGAAAATAAGCAATTTCAACCCAACTTATAATTCATTGGAATTCAGATGTTTAATAGATCAGACTGTCTGTATGATATTGTTCCAAGTTGTGTTGCGAATACCCCACCCCAAGGACGTTTGTGACATTGCTTGGGATCGGCAGTGGCAGGTCCAAAAAATCACCAAAATAGTCTAAATTTTTATTTTATCATACAAAAAAATAAATAAAATTTGAGAAAAGTTAAATTGCTTATAAGTTATAAGGCATAAACATTTGCCTACGGATCAACTTTCGGTCTTCTTCGGGCGTTATCTCGTTATATTTTTTCATATTGATCGACTAGCATAAATGACTGAATATGTACACGCTTTTAAAAATATATTTGAGCAATGAGATTTTGTTATTTCTTTGTCTAACTTGATTTTTTGCGGCTTTTGTATGTTTTTTTTTCTTGATTTAGTGTGAGCTTAACCCTGCCATCTCTTTTTAGAGGTATTATTAATTCACTATGTAATTGTATGGAATTATTAATTTACTATCCTATTTATTATTTCCAAAAGGTTTTTTTTTTTGTCGGTACGCCATAACTTCATCAAATCCCAGGATTTGAACTCATTTTGACGATATAATTCTCCTTCACATGCGAAAAATAGTCCCATCCCCTCGAAATTTCTCTGCAAAAAGTAATGAAGGAAAATAAACATTACTTGACTGAGAAAGTGTGCATTTTTTTGTATTGAACCCATAATAATTAGAAATATTACTAAATTACCTACAAAACAAAAGAAAAAATCGGACTATTATTAACAAAGATACAGTCCATTAGTTTTGGTATACTTAATATTTTCTTCCTCTTTAAGGATATTGCATTTAGGAGTAGAATAGTCTACTACAGTCTTTTTTTCTGCCTGATATATTAACTTTATATTACTTTTATTATCTTTACCGTCAGCGTTTAAAAATCGTTCCAAGTAAAGCAATTTGTACAAATATTTTGATCTATTACGTTCAATGGAATATTGTAATAGACCAAGGAAAGCATATTAATTCCTTCCTTGCATAATACATAGGAACTATTTATTTCCATATTGTTTTGCTATTTATTCACTAAATAAAATTTTCTGCGAATTATTCATTCACACGTGCCAACTAGTTTGTAATAATACATTTTAGATTTATTTATAGCTTTGTTCTTAATTGTTATTAATAACAATTTAAAGAAGTGCAACTAATTAAATTATTACTTTTTAATATTATCCTTACAGTGAAAATGGCTAAATAGATATGGAACCGGAGGAATGTTCAACGATGTGTTTAATCTACCACAAAAAAAGAAAAAAAAGTGCTAATCGAAATTAAATCGAATTAAATTTGACTGTTCACGATCAATAGAATTCAACAATTAAGAAGATTAAACTGATTTTTTAGTGATGAAAAAATAAATAAATAAAACGCAGCTATCGAGAAAAACAGACGGGGATAAATTGGAATATTTAAAACGCACCCAGGTATAAAGGAATATTGGGCCTACATAAATGGACTTTTATTTTTTCCTCTCATTTTTCCTTTTTTATTCACCACAGCATGTTGACCAACGCACATTGTGTCAAAATGAAACTAAAGCAATGTTGTCAGAGGGAGTTTGAAAATGAAATTTGAATACACATAGGGCTGCTTTATCAAACACCTGTGAAGGGTACCAAGTGGCTTTTATCTCTTCTTTTTTTTTCTGTTTGAAATTTTTCTGTCCTCTGCCACTACCGGCCGGCAAACTAAATCTCGTCATACGGCTCTACATTTGTCCCTTTTACACAAGAACCGAATTTATTCGAGCTAAAATTTTATTTAATTGCGTGGTTTTTTTTCCATTACATAATTAAATTATTTTTGTGCTTGGTTTATTAGCGTTTCATGCATATATGCACATACCTTGTACCGTATATTTATCATATCTGATTTGTTTTTTTTTAACTACCGTTCCATAAATAATAATAATTCCCTAAAATCCATCAAGTTAAATCATCAATATCAATATTTATCTATTATAGAAAAAAATTCTTGTTGAATATCGAAGCACATATTTTCAATTATTTACCAAATCCTATCTGTTTATCCAAAAAAACAAAGCTTTCTAGTCTATTGGGAGTTAATTATGAAACAACCCATTGTATTGGGTTGGCAAATAAGTCCTTTCGGTTTTTCAGGATGAAATAAAACTGTATGTATTACAGGCACAAAATTCATTTTAATCAACATATATCGACCATTATTTAATATGAATTTTTCCATCTTTCCACTTACTGCAAAATGGTCATTGAATGTCTGGATTTTATTGTTAAAAAAATCTGATCCAAGTGGTTTTTGATGTCCTCTTCCTATTGGAATTTCTTTCCATTCATGGAGTTCTGCAAAGACCGTAATAAGTGGTAGTTATTTGGAACTAGGTCTGGTGAATAGGAAAGGTGGGGCAAAACGTCCCATCCAAGACTCAATAATTTATTGCGAGTGATCAATGAGATGTGAGGCCTAGCGTTGTCTTGATGGAACACGTCAACCTTTTTCCAATCATTCATAATTCTTCAGGTTGTTCTCCGAATTCGATGTTAGTATGACCGTTGGAAAGCTGAACTATTGTTCTTCAAAGCCATATGAATGGTTCTTTGATTTAATGCCTACATAAGGAATAAATAAACAAAAACTCAGTATAGGTTTTTATATTTTATAACCATTTGTTGTTTGTTTGCGAAGGTCCTGTTGATGTCATTTTGTGTAGTTTATGTGACACTAAATTCCTGCTCGATTTCTTGTAGATAGCTAAAGTAGTATTGAAGCTATAACATTTTTTGTGATTTAAAAAAAAAATCATGTGAAGGACGCAAACATTAGGCCTGCATACATAGCCAAGCATTTGCAAATGGTTTTCCACGCTTGTGTGCTACACATTTAGGGCCATAGGAACCTCTTGCACTGATGGGGTAGGATTTTAATCAACAATGGCCTTAACATTGCTCGTTTCAATTTAATGTGGGCGACCAGACCGTTGAGCATCATTGATGTCAAAAGTTACTGGATGAAATTTGGCAAGCCAATTTTGACAGGTGCGTTAGGTTAAGGCATCATCTCTATAAACACTACAAATTTTTGTATGAGATTCTGCAGCACGCTTACGTTTTTTTAATATAATACAACAAAATATGCCGATAATGAATGATATTTTCTTCCATATTAACAGCTCAATAGCGAACACAATATTAAACTAGTTTCAAGAGTTAACAGATATAGTTGTTGACATATTACACACAGGATAAAGAATCCACCTAAAGGGTTAATTTATCAGATGTAAAGTGTATCATAGTGATATAAACATAAACTGAAAAACCGAATGGACTTATTTGCCAATCTAATGTAACATTGGCGTCGATCTGTGTGAGACGGTGGGGACGTGTATCCAAAATTTTCGAACTGATCCTGTCCGTCCACTTCCCAATATTTTGAATGGCTCTTTATGTTTATGGTCCCATGCTAGCCTAAAATAACTTAAAATCTGGTAAATTTGTGTTGATAAATAAGAATAAATAAGTTCGTTGTTATTAAAGTAGGAATATGGTATTCATTTGTCTGTTAATAATATCTACAAATTCATTTTTACACATTACCCAAACCATGGTTAGCACAAGCATTGAAAAGCGTATTTGTGCTTGGCTAATGCATTTTTCGCTTATTTATGATCATAGGGTATAGAATGAACCAGAGAGAGCATGGTGGGAAGTGGAATGTGCTCAGATAGTGGGTACCAACCGATACTCATGCTCAAGGGGTTTTCCTCGCTTTATACCAACAATTAAAATTTAAGCCATCTGATTTATTAAAATTATTTTTTTTTTTGGAAGTGGTTGAAACATTGTAGCATCAGGGTTAATTACGTTTTATAAAATGAGTAGAAGTGTATCATTTGGTTGTAAGAATCATGAAGACGACGGAGAGTATTTTCATCTGTAAGTTATTAATAATGAAATGTTGCTTTTCGTTAAATTATTCTTTAAAATTGTGACTTATATCCAGCCACAAAAATGTTTTGAAATCAAGTAACACATTATTCCATCCAGTTTCAGAAAAAGACTCAATAGCCAAAAAATATCCAAAATGCTTAAAATATAGCATTCTACATCACATTATGAAATAAAAATAATTGTTTTAAAATCAATTAAAAATGAAAATTGTATCAATCTGTGAAGTCGAAGAAGACTAGTCGGCATTCGTAGCACCATTTTTTTCTAGTTTAGTTTTTTGTTGTCAAGCTATGCCAGGTTAGATAATTGTCGGGAGGGGGGAGAGAGGAGGCTCCTCTTCGAAAAAAGAATATTTTAGTTCTGGGAATTATTTTATATAGTAAGCTCTACATTATTATCCCAAGCAAAGCAATTAATGTGCTATACAAATAAATAAATATTTATTTAAGATTATTTTAATTCATTTTCCTTAAATAAAAATGCGAAAGAAAGCAGTTTGACCCCCAGAGTATTTAATAATGTTACTAATTGTTTTAATACACAAAGCTGATTTCCGCGAACCATCAGTTCTTGACTCGACTTCCAGACGATGGTCCTGAGGATGTTTGGGTCGAAACGTCGGCTAACACCATAAAAATATCTTGACTGAAAGCCCTGAAAATTTTGTTTCATACTTACTAATTTGTTTTATATCATATCGTTGGCCGTGCTTTTCACACATTTCACTATTTCACGTAAAATAGTATACCATATCATATTTAAATTAAATTATTCCTGACCATCAGTTTAGAGTTCGCACATTTCATTCTACAATACATCAGTTACATAAAGGGACAGATGCATTTCTGGAGTTTTAGTACAGAATCTGTATGCAACTGGTGTATTTTGGATGTCACCATGCGTTCTATAAAGTATATATTTCTTCTTTTCGTCCAGTTTTGGTATGAGTGCTCTAAGATTCTGTACTGGCTCCTCTTCTATATATTGTATACACTTAAGACATACCTATTAACAATGAGACATTGACTGCTAGTTATACTACAACACAGCAATTCTCACAAAACATCATGACCCCACAACAGGGTCACTGATGTTACAACATCATTTAGATAAATTACAAGACTGCTACAAATTATGGAAAATTTGATTAAACCACGATAATATCGAAACACATTACATTTACACATGAAAGAAATACCTACCCTCCAATTTATATCGAAAACAGCTAAACCATTACCTTTGAAAGAAGATTGACATGGGGCCCACATGTCAAAATGAAATGGAAGACCCTCAATAGACAACTCAAAATACTTTACTCACTTTTTTCCAAATCTTCAAAACTAGAACTGAGACCAATACTAAATACATACCTATACTTACTTAAATTAATATGGACTTACTCCTCACAGGTATACGGTATAGCTAAAATGACACACTTACACAAACTTCAAACTTTCCTATCAGAAATATTACAACTTATAACTAAAGCACCTTGGTAACTAACAAACAAAACCGTACATACCGACTTCCTCCTGCCTACACACGACTAACCCTTAGGAACTCTATACATACGATTTCACAATAATTTCTACGGACATACTAACATACTAATCAGAGATATGGCTTCAGCTGACACTAGCCCGACAATACGAGGAGACTAAAAATGCTCTGGATAAGAGACCTTCTGGTTTAACAAACAACAGTAATTGATTCAAGTCAGGGGAGATGAACTGTTGGGTGCTATCCTTCTCCATGTTTGACATGTCCGTTTGTTATTTCAATCAGACCATCTGCTGATTGTCAATAGTCGACGACAGGTGCAGATTAATATTAAAACATAAAAAAAAAGTTATCAACATGTGATTTTCAGCATTGCTTCATAAATTGTATTGGTCAAGTTCATTTCAAAATTAGAACAAGAAGCATGTAAAAGATAAAAATCAAAATATTGAAAGTTAAAAAGTGAGCTAAATATTTTTTTTTAAATAATATGTTTCAAAGTAAGGTGAATCATTTAATTTTATTTTCGGGTTTCATAAATTTATTTATCTTTTTCCTATTTTGATATAATCGATAATTTTTTGTTTTGTTTTTTATTGAAATTAAAATGATTTGTTGGTCTATTACACCTTTAATACTTACTAATATAAACAGTCTTCTCCCAACTGACTGTGTAAAAAGAAACTTGGAGGCATTATTACTGTGATTTTTTTTTAATGTCAATAAATCTTAAAACATTATGAGAGTAATTCCAGAATTATATAAAAATTGAGATAGACCTACAGAGCTTTCTATTATAAAATCAAAGCTAATAAATGCAAAGAGATTTCTAAATGTAATGTCATTTTTACGGTAGATTATTTTACTTACATTCATCAATGACCAATATTTAAATGTTTTAGCCAAAGGTTAATTAATTGTTCGATTCATACTTTTTTGGCACTCCTGTTTCCCGCCTTTTCGACTATACTGGGTTTTTTTCCGGACAATGGGAGAGAGCGGCGGTCAGAGTTAAAAGTCCTGCTCCATCCGATTCCGAGACGCGAACTCGCGTAATTATTTCATCATATTATCTTCAGTTTACCAGGTTGCCGGTAAAAGCGTGTTTTCCTCACGCGTTAGCCTTGGTTGGGCCCCCAATTCTAATATCCCCACTATCATATCATAAGGGATATCAATCTCCTGATTTATAATTGAAAAACAATCTATGATACCTTAAAATGAAGGAAATCTTATGAGCTGGCATATATAAATGTCGCTCAATATTTAATCAGATATTTATGCTTCTGCTCAGTAATGGATAATAGAGAAAACAATGATGAGCCTTTTTTTAATTTTTTTTTTTAGTTCATAGTAAAAGATTATAATTCCTAAAATATTATGCTGTACTGTAAATTCAGATGAAGATCCAGGCGAAAAGAATACCTTCAGTGCTGTATTATTAGGACACGTGCCGGGAAATGGGGTTCTAACCATGCTAAAGCATCAGTCTCCTCCATTAAAGCCGGCGTACTTAACACCTAATGACCTGTTCCTCTCAGCCAGTACTAGAGGTGGCTTTGTCTGATTTGGTCTGGAAATAAAATCATCTTGAGATTGCATGGGTTGGTCAAAGTAAAGTAATATCGAAGTAAATCCCGTAATTGCATGGAGCTAAAATGGTAACAAATGCTGAAATGTAATGAATACTGAAACTATCAATGATACTGATATTTATAGAAAATAATGTTCAATAACTATGAATTTATGTTATACTTCAGTTTTTAATCTCTTACTGAATCCCAAACCTGGTTCCAATAGGACAAAGAAAAATTCCATCACGATATTCTTAAGTCTACACACATCGAATGTATTGAAGCTGATCTGGATACTACCCGTTCCCACTCACCCTCCAAATGTCCCTTCCTCCTAAAGGATCTCACCCCATTAAAATACCCAACATCAATTACAGATTACCCTCCCACAAAGCTCCTGGATACAACCTAATTACATAGATCTTCTAAAAGACGAGAAAAGCGAGAAAAAAAATCTAGATCTTAAAACTTCATCCTTGAAAAACCATCCTATTCCTTACCTTACTGTGTAAGGGCTAAAATGAACCGTAAGAGGTTGGAAAACCTCTCCTCCTCTTCTCCTCCCCCATTGTTAGAAATACATAAGTATTCGTTACTTACATATATAATGCTGTACCCCGATCCGCATATTTTCCTGACCCTTTGAAACTATCTATTCTCAAAATGATTTATAAGCCCAAAAAGCCATCCGAATACCCATCCTCTTACCGTCCTACCTATCTTTTACCCATCTTGGGAAAAATACTGTAAAAACTCATCTTAAAATGCCTGTATCCCATCCTTGAGTCTAACCAAATTATCCCATATCACCAATTTATATACAGAACATCTCATTCTACTATCCAGCTATTCCATAGTGTGGTAGATGTAATCTCCTCTGCATTAGATAGCTGAATGTACTGGACGGGAACGTTTCTCGACGTTGAAAACAGGCGTTTGATAGAGTCTGCCACTCCGGACTGTTGTACAAACTCCGTAAATTCCTATTACCTACATTCTTCCTTATTGCTACCTTTGTTATTGCTACATTCTTCCTACGTTGCTACCTTACTGATAGATACTTCGAATTAAATCACAACAACGCTTATTCATCCTTCTTTTCCCATCCTGTAGGCACCGAAAGATGTATGGGGTTCTTTCTGATTGGAGTTCCCCACAAAATGATAAAATAAAATCACGTCTAATTTTATGAAAAAAATTATCTATAAAAGTATTATTGTTCTTGTAATTACATGTAATAAGACTTAAAGAATCACTTAAACACCATTTTATAAAGGTAATTGATTTATATTATTTTCAAAGTACTTACCATTACACACACACACAAATATATATATATATATATATATATATATATATATATATATATAAAGGTCTCAGGCTGAAGTCCTCCCCAAATTAAATCCTGAATCCGCTAGTGCCTGCTGGTGTTCCTCAATATAGTACCTAAGTCCGATTATTTGCACAGTTTGTACAATTGACATCTCAACACAGTCATCAACATCTATGCCGATGACATATGTGTACTATCAGTTAATAGCGACCCCTCAATAGCAATCAAACTTTTACGTCACACATAAAAAATCTTGAAGAACGGTTTCAAAACTGGAGAATTAAAATAAATTTCAATAAAACCCATCTAATTACCTTTACTCTTTGTCGTACCTATGAGTTCCTGCTCTACAGCATCCTTTAATAATGTCCCACCTATCCCTGTTGAAGCAATCCGATACATAGGACTCCATCTGGTCTAACGTCTATCTTGGAATCTATTTAATTGTATAAAAAGTTATAAACCATAAAAAAAACCTAATTTTCTTACAATCTTCGACATTTATAGACTGCCTCGTTGATTTGTTTTCAAGTTTTGGAACCTCCTCATACATTCATAATGACGGGGGATTTCGTTTACTTCTCGGTAACTTGAAAACTTGCTGCATAAGCGGGGTATAGCGACTTTCATGTCTACGCCAAATATCCAACCATGGTTATTGAATCACCATTTATGGAAATGGTACGATCTGGCGGACTGTCCATCGCTCTTAAACAAAAGAATCTCACGATCCCAGTAATACATATGCCCTCGTAAGGAGCTATATTCAGGACAAATAAGTGAAGACCAAAGACAGATCTTACGAGGTCGAAGCTTCCATAAAGAGGAGATGCCCTCAGGGATCAGTACTTGGTACTGCTCTATGGAAGGTGGTTTTTGATGAGTTGCTGGGAGTGCTTGAAAATGAGCGGTTCCCTGCCACTGCCTATGTTTACGACCATACTCCCATATGTTGCCTCGGTACTGGGTGACAGCACTTCCATGAACCCAATACCAAGTGTTGATCCTTCCTATCATTTGGGTCCATCCACAAAGACTTCACCAAAGACCTACAAAAAGAGGCAAATGAAGAATTAGATTCAGCACAAATAATACGATATTGGAACGTCGCATGCCCGATCGATTCAAAGATTCCGTTCTAAATTCCTGAAGGGAGGAAGAATGTAGTAACATCTGTTATAACCTATATGTAACCTATTTAATTGGATACAAATTTATCTATTTTTATGGACTCTTATGTGTATAATGTATTAGAGCAAAATTAAAGTGAATACAGCCTAGTATTAATTCTAAAAGTTTTTACTATACACACTAAAACCACAAGAAACCGCTCGATGTGTCCGACTACTTCAATACTTAATAGACGTGCGCTCTAAGCTATCAATTAATTACAAAAGATTCGTACATATAAAAAGGCATATTTGGATATAGGGAGTTGTTCTTTTGTGCTCCAATAAACCATTGCATCTCTCTCGTATCCAATCCTTACAATCCAAAATCCTTCTTAAAATCCTAATAGTTCATACTTGTTTACATATAAAATCATCCATGACTTTAATGTTCCATGTTTTCAAATTGATTGTATCCAGATACCTATTCTTCCATAATAAACTTCGGAAGCATCCTAAGCATCCTCTCGTTTCTAACCTTACTTCCCCTTCGATCCCTGATAACCACTAGAGGCGTCTGAAATGAATATGGTCTCGTGATCTTCGAATTTTGATGCTTTATTACAGTTCTACCAATGGGTAGATTCTGTTCAAGTCTTTTCATGCCATCTTATTTTTCCGTATCACATTTACTGGATGCACATTAATTTTGATACAGTTGTAATTTCATGCGTTATAAAATGGAAGAAAGATTTTGTTTAGTAATGTTATAATTAATATCTACTCACTATCAAAAATATATTGTCAAGAACATATATTTTTTTAAGCAGAATTGTTGGTAATACTGCTGAAAAGAATGATAGAAAATAGGAGTAGTATTTTTTTTTTCTTGTTTTATCAATTTATCATTATTTTCTCAGGACCACCGATTTTGGTAAACAACTGAATCATTTTTGATCAAACATTAGGGAACTGCAGCGATTAGTCCCGTCTCGAGGTAGCCTAAGATCATTAAGAAAAACTTTTTCTTGGCGGGATTCAGAACTGCTAAAATCACTTTACGGATAAGCTTTAACCTAATGTTTTAAGTATATATGATGTATACATAGCTTCTATTATCAGAATGTGAATAAAAGTACACATGTATATATTCATATATATATATATATATATATATATATATATATATATATATATATATATATATATATATATATATATACATATGAAAAGTCAAACGTAATAAAACATATTATTATTGCATTTAGTGCAAGGATTATATACTAGTTTAGAAATAATTAATTGCTACATAACAACAAGTTATTGTTTATTTATTTAAAGCTAGCTTCACTTCATGGGGACTATGTTCAAGATTTTTGCAACAATTAATATCAACACTAAATATAAAGCCTGTTATCATATCTATGCATTGGATTTATATATAATTAGATTAAAATGTTTGCCTCAGATTTGTTTAACAATAAAAAAAGAGAAAACCGATCATTATAAACTAAAGTAACATAAAAACTGCAATATTCGTAATATTCTTAAATTAATTTACCAAACCTTTATGTAGAAGTAAACATAGTTAGGCTTGAGTAATTTCGTCATATCCTTGCATTTTTTTCTATAAATGTATCAGAGTGTTTATAAATAAGAAATAAACAGATACATAATAAATCCATAAAAACAAGCACACACGCACACATGTTAAAATTTACTTCTTTATATTTTTGAAATTGTAATAACAATAATAATGCCTATATTGAGAAAAGAATATATATAAATATTCACTCTTTCACAAATACACTTGATCAAAAATCATCATAGGATCAGTTCCATCACAAACATTATTTATGTCAATATTGATTATAAATTCTTATTTCTTTTAAATTAAAAACCATATAAATTAATTAAGTTATCTAATAATAAGATTTTAACAACATCAACCGAAATTAAATAAATAAATATCAACAGAGATCCTACTCATTAAAAATATAGGAATATTTCGAGATGGTATGCATAATTAAGGCAAATCTACCTTCATTGTCCGTACCTCTTATTTAAAAAAAATCAATGCTAATTGAAGTAAATACCATTTTCAGTAATCGGTTTTCGCTAATTCTACCAATGATTATTTTAATGATAATAATAAAACTGTGTAGCGGTCTCATGAATAGGAAATAAGAAATAAAACATTCATTTTATTGCTTCTCTTAACTGATCATCCTAGCAGAAGATAAAGGTTAGGAAAAAGCTCTGGCCTGTATAAAGATAAATCTTCCTACAGAGATATAATGAAAAAGGAGACCTCTGGCAATGTTCTTTAAAAGCGTTTAACTGTAATTGGCCGATTTAAATGCAAACTTACTTAAACCAGAATTTTTAGCATATCACCGCTTAAAAACAGGAGAGCTAGGATCATAAAATTCCTCATAGGCAGCGGAAAAAGTTTAAAAATTCTGAGAAGTATCCGTTCAGGTCGCTGGGTGGTCTATCCTGATATAGACCTTATCTTATTTATCAGCTCTGTTTTTTTCCACTTTTTTTTTAATGTTTGCAATCTAATTAAAATTTTTGATACTTGTGAACATGGGTGTACTCAGAGGAGGACAGGAGAGGGTAGGAGAGTTATTCCTGTTAAATAATAAAAAAAAAAAAAAAAAGATATAATATAAAGGATTCGAAGAAACTTGAAGACAATTTTTATTTATTTATTTAGAAATATAATAATCTGTCACGTGGACAATAATTATAGTAAAATATGAAAACATTCACACCATATATACAGAAAACATAAAATTAACCAAAGTATAATGATAATAATCAAAAACTATGTACATTAAAAAATAAAATAACATAATGATAAGTAAATTAAATATACAATCAGGCAGGAAACTCCAACTGGAGACTTCTCCCCCCAACTATAGAAAGACAGGAAAACACTATAGAAAAGACTATAGAAAAACAGGACTTCAAGAGATCCCTGCGCTACTCTCTCAACCTCGTCACTGGTGCTAAAGCCAGTGGAGTATGAGCTAGAGCGCTTTAGCCACATACACTCATATCTTGAGTGGAGAATCTGGCTATTGCCAGAACTCCGAGAATATACTACAAAAGATCTCTGAGCCACTGCCCCTTCAACCTTCGAGGAGGATTGTAGGGGTGAGAAGAACTTTTTTTTTGAGTGAGGTTTTTTTTTTTTTTTTTTTTTTTTTTTTTTTTTTTTTTTTTTTTTTTTTTTTTCCTACCCCCCAGGAATTTCTTGAATAAATTCAGTGTGTATATAAATGTATATATACATAAATTTTCAACTTTCCTTTTATTGCCCAAGGGCATTTTAAGTTAAGAGGGCTCTGCACGCTGTATGCGTTCTTTGCATCTGTGGCCAGAGGCCTTTTATTATACCACTGGGCGTGGAGGGACCGCCCTGCATTAATTTATTATTTATATTATTGTTAGTGGGTGTGAACTACAGAGTCCAAACCCCTTCCCTCGGCGAGAACATCAACCAAGGGGACTTTACCTTGCCACCTCCCAGGCCTGGGCGGCGGTACTATTTCCTGAAAAAGCGGGTTAGCACAGACCTTCAGCCCATCGAAAAATTTGACGTGGCTTCGGCCTATGAACTCAGGCACCGATGGGAGCTGAAGCTCCTCTCGGATCTTTACATTCTTTGCCCTTTGCAGGGTGGTACCTCTGACTATTCGCCGAAGGATGGAGTTTTGATAACTCTGGAGTTTCTTGAGCGTGGACTTATACAGGTGGCGGAGCAACGGTGCACCATAGAGCAGCGTAGGCCTGATGACCGCCTTGTAGATTTGCAGTTTTAGTCTCAACGAGAGCTGCGGCGACTTTAGCAGATGGTAGAGCCTATACTCCTTTTTCCGAGCCAGCTTGAGCCTCTGGTTGACGTGACTAGTAAAGGTGAGGTGCCTATCCAGAGTCACGCCTAGGTAGAGGAGTGAGTTGGAGATCCGCTGGTCCACTCCACCAATGGTGAAGTGAGTGGGCAGGGGCTTCTTTCCTTGCTGAAATGACATCACTATGGCATCGGTCTTATTAGGATTTACCTGTATGCCGTTCTTCTCAAGCTCCTTGACGATGGTATCTGTGGCATTCTGTGCTTTCATGAGAGCTCTCTCTGCGTTAAGGCTGGATGCATAGACTGCGATATCGTCAGCATAGGCTGCTACCACCGCTTCTGGATGTTTAAGTGCCACTACTGGCGCCGTGAAAACGACGAACAGTAATGGCCCCAACACAGACCCTTGAGGTACTCCACACGTTGTATCGACTGGGTTCGAATAGTCATTACCAACTCTTACGACGAAAGTTCTTCCACTGAGGTAGCTTCTGACCAGACGACATAGCGGGGCTGGGAATTTGTACTCTTCCAGTCTTCGAAGTAACAGCGCGTGAGACACGCAGTCAAAGGCCTGGCTGCAGTCCAACGAGATGAGTGCCGTAGCTTTGTTGTGATTCATCTGCTCTATGGTGTGTGCCTGAAGTTTAGCCAGATGATGTTCACAGGCGACTCCGCGTTGGAAACCGGTTTGTTCTGGTGGTATAACGTGCTCTTCCTTGCAGTGACTCAGGAGATGATAATGAATCAATCGCTCAAAGACTTTGCTGACGTGCGGGAGGAGGCTGATCGGGCGATAGTGGTCAGTCATGTCTCCTTTCTTCCCCGGCTTGAGTAGTGGCACTACGATGGCATGTTTCCAGACTGTAGGGAAGTAAGATATCCGCAAGCATGAATTAAAGATGTTCAGAAGGAAGGCTTTACCTTTCCTTGGGAGCATCTTCAGTAGAACATACGGGATATCATCATGTCCCGACGCCTTATTTCCTTTGATACGTCGTAGTACAGACTCAAGCTGGTTAAAATTGCAGAATATGGGCTTCTCAGTGAGTCCAGGTGATGATCTCTGCTGCACCGGTGGGGAGCTTCTAGTTCGCTCAGCATCCCTTGCTGCATAACTTTTCGCCAGGTGTTCAGCCTGTTCCCCAGTTGTTAGTAGCGCGTCTCCTGATGTCAGATGCACGCTTCTTTTCTTACTAACGAAGGTTCTGACAAGTCGCCAGAACTGACGGTAATCGTCATGAGTCCTTCGTAACTGCTCGTGCCAGAGTGATGTCTTCCAGTCGCTCATGAGTCTTGCTATCTGCCGGGTCATCGCATTGATGGCCGGTTTTAAGCTGTAGTTACGAGTGTGCTGGAAAACGTGTCTGGTGAGGTTTAAAATTTTTTTCAGAGATAAGGTCAAGGAAAAATAGGATACTAGGGTCATGGTGTAATGTTTTGTTGGTTAGATAGAATGGAGCATCGACTATTGCTCGAAGGACTTTTGACTGGAAGGATTGGATGCGTTTGATGTTAGGAAATTTTGCTATCCCCAAAGTTCAATTTCGTAGGTCCAAACAGGTTTCAGGATTGTCTTGTAGATCAGTAATTTGTTGTTAACTGAAACTAGTCAGTAGTCTGTATAATTTGCCGTATCGTCGGTAAAATTCTCGTTTTTTAAGTCTAGTATGTATATAGGTTCCACGTTAGCCTTCGGTTTAAGAGAAAGCCACGACTGTGTCTGAAGAAGGAAGCTGGATAGAATTAAAGTTATTAGTGGAATTAAAGTGCTTTTGAAACAGGGTTAACTAAAAATATTCGCAAACTACTTATCAAACTTCAATCAGTTTATTGTTTGACTAAAATTGACCTACCTTTATTGGAAAAATAGTATTAATTGTTGATGTATACAATAGATCTGAAAAAAAACAGAAGGAGGATCTTGAAGTGGTGTTATCCCTGAATTAATAGTAGAACTAAATTACACTTTTCCTTCTGATTCGCAATTTTGTTTGTAAAATTTACGAATCCAGGATCAAGAGCTGTGACATTCTTTAAATTGTCAATGCCTTTCTTGTAAAACGTTAATCAATATTTTTTTCTTCGTCTGAACGAGATAAACCGTAAAACCCTCTCAATAGCCTTAGTTTTAGAACTCCACTATATCGTTCAAGAAGGTGGCGGATCTGTGAGGAAGTATCTTTCGGGATGAAGCACCTTAAAATAAAATTTCGTTCATTTTATAGGTCCATATTTGTTTATGTGATTCATCTAAGCTAAATATTTAAGTAATCATAATATCTTCTCTTATTAAATTAAAATTCACATACAGCTACTAAATGTAAATACCTGTCAATAAAAAATATAACAAAATTATCTCTAAAGCCGTTATTGTTTCCTTGATACCTTTTTTGTTTTTTTTTGTTTTCTTTTTTATAGGCCTTCATTTTTCATATAAGGAGATTTCTTTTCTTCTTAACTAACTGCAGTTATTAGAAAAAAAAAATACTGTAGAAGTACTAGGACTTGGAGTTACTACCAGGAAGTGAGATAAAATAATTTGACTATTTTTTTGGGTCTTGTAATTATAACTTTTTACTCAACAATGACAACTTTGGCACATAATCATAAGATAAGTATGCTCAGAACAGCATGGACTATGAAAAAACAATTTAACTCTATTAAGTTTTGATTTGATCCCACTATTTTCCTGTGACATAAATATGTCCGAATATTTATATGATCCATATAGTACCATACTACAATTATCATGCTACTATAATATACTACTATAGTACTATATGTACTATTAAATATATGTAAAAACTTATTATCTGACCGTAAGCTTTACATTTATAGAAATTAAAACTTTATTTTAGAGCAAACTAAAAAAAAGAAAGAAAAAAAATGACTTGATGGTCCAGCTGGTCACTGAAACCGAGTAAAAGAGGGAAGGAAGCTCATAACTGGAGGAGAGCCGAGCTGAAACGTTTATATAAAACTGAGGATCACTAAGGAAGCCATGTCTTCCCTCTTTCAACAGTTTTTATCTACATTTTCTTTTTATTCTTTTCTACTGTCCTGTAATCAAATCCATTGTTCTCCTCTGCGAAACAAGATGGTAAGTAAACAATCTTGAATTAGATCAACTGGTAGTTCATCCCATTTTCTTTTCTTTTTTTAACAAATATTTTACAATCACTTTCAACCTGGTGTGAATTGGTTCGCACTGCTTCAAAATAGTTTTTTTTTTCAAATAGTTTTCGTGTATTGTTATTACTGTCCGACAGCAGATACAATAAACAGAATGTTATATTGGTAAAAAAAATCTTTTTAACATTTTTTTTTTGTCCTTTCCTTCCTCGCATTTTAGGCTATACGAGATTATCCCGAGCCAGTTGGTGACGGCGGGGGATTGATTAATGCCAGATGTAAAAGTCGCGTTTCCCGGGCAGCAGGAAGCCAACTCGTAATTATTTATCAAATTACCTTTGTTTCATGTTGCCAGGCTACCCTCGGTGCTGTTCACACGCAGTAGCCCGCGCGGCCACCCCGTCCCTTAAACATTGGTAAGGTTGAGCGTATCATGGTCAGCAAAACAAGCTTGTGTTTATATATTCCACCCTTGTCAAAAGGAATGGTAAACTTCTGTCCTTTTTTGCTACATCTTTGATATATAATTAGAATGTTTTATTGATCTCATGTTTGCGATTGATTTTTTCATTCAATTTTTTGTTTCTTAATTCACCTGTTCGTCACTTCAGGAACGTCCCTCATGCTCATCAAGATAAGTGGTTATAAGAGTTATTCGATAATTTCTAATGCTTCATTCGGTATCAATCACTCTCTAATCACTATTTAATAACAGAAACAAACTAGAACCTATTTGAAAACCTAGTATTATAAAAATTGTTTAATAACTATTAAAAAAAAAATAAGCCATTTGTAATTATTTGCATTTGTAGTTTAAAATGCTACAAATTGCTTTGCTATTGTGGATTTTGTGACAAATGACATTGTCAATTTACATAGTTCAATAAGCGAATGAGGAACATATAGGACTTCTGAAAATATTTGGATCGACACAATGCATCATGAGAGGAATGCCATCTATGCGTATTCCCAGTTTTCAGGAATTGGCCCAATTAAATTCAGTTGTGCGGTCAGAGAAGGACCAGCTTTATTAACTCTTCGCTCACGATAAATAAAAGATTCTACGATTTTTTTTTTTCAATTAAGGGCTGTCGTTGGAACATTGTCCTATCCAATATTGATCCAGTTTGTTGTAAATAACTGCATTCACTTTAACCGGTGAATTCGCGTGCGAGGGAAAGATAAACGCTGACATTATATTGATTCTGGCAAGGGTACAGGAAAGTGTACCAATTCATAATTCGTTAGATCTGCGCCGTCTGCTAGTCTGTCTCATATATGATTCATCCGCAACAAGCAGCTCTGTTCTCCCTTCACCCTTACGCCTTATGTTATGGAGTGCTTATTTATCTTTTGAAGTCATGATTGTCTTGACTGATTTGTCAATGTGTTTTTTTCTTTCTTTTTTATAAGCGTTTCAGCTAATTTTGAAGTTAAATTCTCCCTTTTTTTTTTTAAGAATTGGTATATTATTATGATATCATAAAAGAAGAGATCACATGAATGCTAAATCTCATTTAAAATAACTTATAGCAAGCGTGAAATGTAGAAAAAGTATATACTAAGAAGCACTGGCGGATCTGCTGAGGGAGAGAGGGAAGGGACTTTCTGGCTGAAGTAAAATGTAACATATTTATGGAGTAAAAATGTAATATGTTTATGGAAAACATATTAAAAAATTACGTCTTAAAGTATTATTGTTTGTGTAATTACATTTAATAAGAATTAAAGAATCACTTAAACACCATTTCTTACAGGTAGTTAGTACCTTTGTTTTTTTTACAAGTAATCATCGTTATATATATGAAAAAAAAAGTATTCGGGCTCTGAAGCCCCCACCCCCTCCCAAAAATAAAACCTGGACCTGCTAGTGCTGAGAAGTATCTTCTAAGATCGCTTTTTACAAATTTACTTTCCACTTTTCTGTATCCAATTTCACTTCCTCAAGTTTGAATCTAATACTTTACATTTGGAAATACTTATGAATAGATTTTAAATTAAGATCTTTATGTTTATTTTATTTTATGGATTATAAGTACTGTAGCGGCAACTGATTCCCGCTCCTGCTACAGGATACAACTAGTTCGTTTGCCCCGCTACCAGGCAGCGCCATACAAGCTCGCCCGTGCAACATACTAAAAGTTGTATCTTTTATTTCTTATTGTTATTTTATAAAATACTTGAATTATAAATTGGAATATGTATACACATTGTAAATACTTTTTATTTTTTATTTTTTATTGAGAGAAAGAACAAATACATTTTGCCTCAATTAAGGGCATTGAGTATAACTTTTTATTAATAAAGTTTAATTTCGATAACATATACTGATCAAAGCTCAAAAATAACTGTTATTGTAAAGGCCCTGAGCAACCGGTTTAGTCTTGGAGGAATGAATACCTCGGTCAAATCTCGAATTGTTGGGTCTTAGGATCTACACCCTTTCAGGGTGTAGACTATCACGCAGATGATCAGTATATGATTCATATACGTTTTTTGGTTCTCCTTAATCTGCTCTTCTTATTTCACTATATCCATTAATCTTTTTCCCCTTCTCTTACTCCATGCAAGTTGGGTGCTTGCAGTCCCATGTATTAAGTCAGGAGATTGATCCCTCCGTTAGTATTTCATCCTTCCACAAGTTCGAAGTTTGATCCCTCCGGTTGTGGTTACCATCCTTTCGGAGTGTTAAGCTTGATCTCTTGCACCGCAGACCGAGAGTGATTGGGTGCTGATCCGCCTGTCACTTAAGATCATCCTTCTTTTCATCTTCTTTCATCCACTTAGTCATCTTACCTTTGAATTGAGCAACGCTCTGTCGAGGCCTTTTGGTAACGGAAAACTCCTGTATAATCCCTCGACAGTACTATAAAAATGTACCACTAGAACCAATGGAGGATTGAGGTCACAATCTGAACTATGGTTACATAGCAATGTGTAAGGATCAGTCAATGTTTTTTCTTAAGTATTTCAGTTAATTGTGAACGGCAATTCACCATTTGTTTAAGAATAAGTATATTATTATGGGATCATAAAAGAGGAGATCGTATGAATGCTAGATCTCAAATCAAAGCTTTTGACTGTAATAGACCGATTTAAATACAAACTTACTTCAACCAGAATTGTTAGCATATCACCGATTAAAACCAGGCGTTCTAGAATCGAGAAATCCCTCTGATGCTAAGATAACATGAATGATAAATCTCATTTCAATTGAAAACAAATAATAAACCATATAGTATACTATATTCCTTGTATTATGTTATAAAATAAATAAATGATGAACTTTCTTGAAGTGATAACATGAACTGAACGATGATTGAATTGCCGAGGTAGTACCGTATTTTTTTTCATTACATTAATTAAGTTGTATTTCAACATTTTAATTAGATGTACTATTACGATGGTTGATTTAAAATTAGAGAACAATAACTTCTCAAGGAAAGTGTCTGTTTTTTACATAAATCTGCGATTTTCGAAAAAAGTTCTACAACCTGAAGTTTATCGGTTTGTTGTAATATTTCAATAATTAAAGTCTCGTCACAAAAGATGTTATATGACCCCGCGTCCAGCCTTCGGTTTGGCTAACTCTTTGTAAAAGACGTGCTCTGTGTGATTGTGGTAGTAGTGGAATAGAATATAGGATGGCTCTGTGTGCTCAAGTATTAATAAAATATTCAAAATATTTGTATTATTATCCAGAATTTTTTTTTTTTATGTTCGTATTAACTTGATTATTATGAATTGGTATTGCGTTTCTATAAAAACTTATGTTATTTCATTATTCGACTGAGTATATAACATTCATTGTTTTCTTTTAATCTTATATTTATCACTTGATTACTTGTTTAATTGAAATATATTTATTAAAAGAATCAAAACCAATAATTTTTATTTTTAAAGAAATTTAATAAGTTGGTTACTTTTTATATATAACTATGAATGTTATATATAAATATATACCTATATATATTTTTTTTTTTTTTGTTGGAACTCAATATACAGTAGATAGAACAATGTCTGGTATATTTATTGAGATTAGAAATTCAGAAACTTATATCCAACATAGTAAAAAAATAAATAAATGAGGGTGGAACAGTGGAGAAGATGGGGGCAATATAAGTAAGATTAGTGAAGGAGGAGGGAGGCTGCCTGGGAAGGAGATCTTATCGGGGAGAACCCTTGTCAACTCTGCAGTGAGCATTTCAATAAGCTCCTCCCGCTTCAAATACAAAAACCAGGTCATAAAAAACCTAGCTTCTAGTTCCCAAACCATAACGCCGTTCTTCGACTGACCTAATATATAATTTAATCACTATACTATTATATAGTTTAACTTGAACTAAGTTTATCTTTTGCTGAACTAATACATGAAATCACGAGGAGGGGAGTGCTTTCAGGCTGCAATAATAAAAAATACCCCCCAAATGGAATTTTTTTAATGGTTTATATTTGCTTCTGTGAGTGATCTGAGGTAAATACTAAAACAATGCACATATGTACTATTGTTAAACTATAACGCATTTATTTCAGCTACTAGATGTAAATAAATTTCTAGAAAAAAATGATCTCTAAAAGTGTTATTTTTCCAGTAACTATATATATACATATACATTTTCATTTTTTTTTTGACAGACCTTCAAGGACTACTCAAAGATTACTTTATTTAGTTTCTTTCGTTTTATTCCAGTGATGAAACTGTTATTAAAAATAAATAAATAAATACCCGAAATTAAATCCTAGAGCAGATAGTGCATGAAACCAATAAATTCCTTCAAATTGAATTCTTATGAATTTATGTTATCATTGCCATTATATAGTCGGCCTATATATATTTATTGGTTAGACAACATGAACATGGCACCCGAAATTCACGAGAGGGTCATTCCATGTCAAATCAACCAGGATCTAATCCAGAGGGTCTTGGATTTTGATATTTTTTTGGTTATTTGTTGAATACATTAATATAAAGTAAAATGGGTTTACAAGATAAAAAATAGGTGCACTAAGATCGCCTTCAAGGTCAAAAGTTGAGGAAAACGCATTTTGACAGGGTTTTGAATTTTTAAAGGGGGGAGGACTTTATTCTATGGAATAATGGATTTTCGAAAAGAAAAGTTTTAAATTAAAAAGCAAATATGAGCATAAATCAAACTGTAGGATTTTAAGACTGTTTTTAAGAGTTGGGGAAGGTTCATCCATTGACGTTGGTGAGGGATGGGCATTCCTGTGCATATATATATTAATTTAAATGTTACTTATGTGTAAGTTTGTTCAAATAAGTAAAAACTTGAATGCAATATTTATAAATCTCTGTACAAATGTCTCTTATTTTGTAAAATTATAGTTGTAGTTTGCATGTTTACTTAATAACAATTCGATGTTCATATTTGACCATTTTTTCCGAAAAGAGCTTATGAAACAGCAAAATTTCGTTGATCTGTAAATTTTAGCGACCAAACAATAGGAATATTTCCAATACTGTAATTACAAGTTCTATTACACTAATGGTCTGCTTCAATAAATATTCTGGGCCATAATTTAGAAATACTGGACCCAAAGCTTTGCAGTGGTTCAATTTTTACTAGGTTTTTGTAAAGGACAAATATGGTAATAAATAGATTTTACTTCTCACCATCCACATATTTGAGAAGTGATTACCTTTCACTTTCATTAAATATATTTTCCAAATGATTTAGTTTCTGCTAACTTGTTGCTTTTATTCCAAATCTATTAAAATGACAGGCACGCCATCATTTTTTCTATATTGTTTTCGGCCTATATAGTACCACAACCTACAAAGCCCACTTTCATCCACAATTCCATCAATCGCGCTAACGATAACACAACGTGTTGGACTTAAACGTTATTTAAAAAATATTTTAAGTTATTTAATGGAATATATATTATTTTTAGCAATGTATATATTGTAAATTAATGATGCAGGATTAGAAAAAAAAAGCAATTTAAGATTGAATTTTTATCTGTATTGCTTTAAAAAGGAAATATTTTTGTATAAACAGAGAGAAAGTTCGTAATTTCAATGGGTTTTGGTGCACTGCAGCGAATCCACAAGGGTTTCAATGGCGGAAACTTGGATTTCTTATATTCACTACACAAGTAACTATTAAAAAAAATTTGAAGTACCCGACCTATTGCAAGCTAGATCCCCTTTATTTGTACTAATTTAACTGGGATATAGTCTCCTTCGCCCCGTCTATTTTATTTCAGATTTCTAGATTGAAACGGTTTTTCACATCATAAATTAAGGAAGGAAATCGTCTACAATTTAACTCGATATAATTCTGAAAACTGTGTCCATCGATGGCCCCTCGACCCCCCCCCTCCCCCACCAGTCTAGTTCCTGACTGGTAAATAAGTTATTCCCGGTAGCCGAGAGGAAATCTGAGGAAATTAATCGAGCTGTTGGAGGAGAATTAATCGTGGATGACTAGGAGCGATGGAACAAGACTAAACAATTAAAGAGGACAGAGATGGGCCACAATAAGGCCTAAGGAGGAGGATGTCCGATCTTATCTGGATCCCGGTTCCTACCTGCCGTGTCAACGCACCCGCCAGTTTCCCCTCTCTCCACTCCTCCCCTCCACCCTACCCACTGTCTGGTAGTTCACCGCTTACTACGCCTGCTTTACAATCGTAAAATCACTCCATTGTACCTTCTACTATTAGCTAGGATGTCCTGACACTGTTGAAAGAGTTATAAAATTTTATTTTTTTTTACCATACATCTGCTTAAGCTACTAATAAGTAATGTACAAAAATAATGTATAAAAATTTATTTATCATAGCATCTTAATCTTAACCTCTTAAATTCCTTTCTTCTCCCAACATCATTTCGATTTAAGAAGATGTCTTCTGATTCATCTTCGTTCTAACAAATTATAATTATTGTAATTTATAGTAATTATGATATGTATCCCACCAATTTTTATATTAAACTAAAAAACTATTATCTACTTAAATGGAAAAGTATCTTAACTCAACGCTAATTCTGTCTATGGAATTCATTAATCGTTTGAATCCAGCATGATTGACAGCGATTTTCGGTAACTTTAGAGACAAACAGTTGACACCCTTGGAAGGTGACCTGAAACAAATAAAAAGGATTAGGAAATGCCTATTTACTTAAATATGGACTTTAAAAACAGCAATAAATATAGACAGTCATCGCAATATTAATATATAAAATAAAATAAAATTCTGAGGTTATAACGAGGTCACGTCCAGCGAATCCATCAATTCCGATTAGATCAATTAGCTCAGCGTTGATTAAAGAAACTTGCCAGTTGTACAAAGTTATTGGATACATTTATTTTATTTTGGAACTTTAATATATTTTGTTTATTTTTTCCTTCTCGTGTTACTCTTATGTTTTATA
>OV725077.1:115634538-115820994 GCA_928085145.1 Nezara viridula
AGTGCGTATGAAAAAAAATATATAGGAGGAACTAAATAATTAGAATTATTATAGTATAAATCATTTTAATTATATCAGTATATAGACTTTTTATCTATTAAATTTTTTTTTCATATTATATAATGATATCGATTCGCTTAACACGTCTTCCTGACAATTATGACCGGATAAAACATTTTCATAAATTATTCAATCTTTGTTCTACTTGATGTCTATATCATATACTATGTCACATTTTTATACAATTTCAGGTATACTACTTTACCCTTTCATATTCCTACATTTGATCTCACTTTATTTCTTCTATTATTTTTTTTCATTTTACTCCTAGCCTGGTGGGGCATCTCAATCATTTTCTTGTTGACTACAATTTAAGAAAATTTAGTTTAAACACATAAGGAAGAGCCTATGAAAAATTTCAATCCGAAAAACATTAAGAGCTTTGAAAAGACAATGTTTTATTGCTAATCATCAAAACTGCAATTTCAATTAGTAAATCAATTGTAAATTAACATCACATCTATTCCAGTAAAAAATGTTTTAAGCATCGTATTTGCAACAAGCTGAGGAATGACAAACAGCCATAGAGGATTCATATTTTTGGAAGAGGGTATCGTTAATAAAAATATCCCGATCGGTGAATCCAACATTTTGAAAGGACATTGGAGACCTGAGGGAAATTTATTGGGAGGGTAGTTGTAGGGCGGGAGATGGGAAGGGAGCCTTCTGATTTAGGGCCCTGTAGTAACCCTACTTATTGAATCTACCCCCTCAGTTTGTACTGTCTCCTACCCCAAACTCCCTCTTAAATTGTCTCTCTCTCGGCTAGCTCGAGATAGATTAGATATTTCTTAAGATCGATAAACAAGTAAACAAGTTAAAATCTAACATTAATAAAAAAACATCTGCCAAAACCCTAAATTTGAAGGTCTACGAATCCTTGATTGGGAATAAAATCTATAAATGTCATATATGAAGTATATTCTTGTCATACAAACGCACACTAATGTAAAAAAAAGGTGACAGACTTTGGTAATCTGAACATTAAATTAAACAATCACGATCACGGTGAATTTCTTAATATAAAATTGATGTCTGTAGTAAGTGTTAAGATTATCACATGGATTTGACACGGAATTTTAGAATCCTCTACAATCTTATAATCTCATAACACATGTGGTTTCTAACTCATGAAGAGGAGTTGCGGTGAGCAGTCACAAGTAAAGAAGTAAAAATAAATAAATAACATTTATTTTTATTTTGGCCGACTTTGCCGCCGAAGTTTCAGGCCTTCATCAGTGCTTCGTTATCGTGAAGAGCTATTCGGTAAGAACCCAATAAACTCCTCTTCATGATTTTCACTACAGTCACCTATTACTCCAATAATATGTAATTTCAAATTGCTTATTCAGGATATTTACATCTGTATTAATATTAAAATATACATTAAAAAAATATGATGACATGAAATACTTGTTGAATGAATACCCACTGGTACGACACAAATAATGTATTTATATTAGGAGATATATTCTTTTCAGACGCCTCGGAGGGTTATTCGGAATCGAAGAAGAAGCAAGATTACAAACGAGGGTATTTGGATGGTTCTGAAATTTATTATGGAAGGATAGGTATCAGGATTTGACCAAATCAGAAACATAAGGAACATTGAGGTCTTCATGGATAATTTTATTAGTGGAAAAGTATTATAAAAGCATTGTGGATATATTTTAAATGAGTAGCTTATTTCCATAGGGAATACTGATCGCTTTTTTTAGAAATAGAGTAGGAATCGAATCCTATTTAAAACATCCAATAAATGAAAAGATGCAATTATTTCTCGTTCGAAAATGAACCTAAACAAATATATTAAAAGATGTAGTATGAAAATAAATTTATTTCCGAAAATGGTCTTTTTTACAGGAAATGGAATGAACTATTCTTGAAAAAATAACTCATCAATAAACTTTTTTTAATGTTTTATTCAAATAAAAATATATTTATAATAAGTTTACCATTGATGCAAACAAAAAGTTTTTTAAATCCCCTCTTCCTCCTTTTCCCTCTTAACCCTTTTCCCATCAACCTTCTATTTTCTTCGAATACGGTCTTTGAAGTTTAATTCTTTCCAAAAGCGCTCCTATTCAAGTTTCATCGGTTTTTAATTGCAATGGAAGTAAATAATAGTTTTTGGATACATCTGATGCAAATAAGGAATAACTAAATTTATTTTTTTTAAATATTGATTTTACTATTACAAGTGGAATAGAAAATAAGATTTTTAGCTATTCCTTAAAAATTTTCAATAAATACTAATGTTCATTTTAAAAATAAACGATTCAAATATAACGTTTCTCTTACAACATTGCACTGCCTTTATATGTTACACATACAGTATTATAACATCCTAATGATTAGTTACATTATTATTCATCGTTACATTATTATGGCATTCAATGAAATTTCTAAAAGGCCATAAGTATATGGTATACAATTCCGAACTTTCCTCCAACCATGGGCTAATCGAATGGGCGGTTTTTGAGATACATGTGGATCAAAAAAATAATTTTACGAATATTTAAGAGGAAATAGTCAATGATATTCAATAAAGTTGAAATAGAATTATATTTTCAGTCGATTTTTCACATTTCTCGAACATTGAACCAACTTAAGCCAGAGTAGTTTTTAAAACATCGGCTTTTCTATGAGTTTCGACCGCTCTCATTTTCTACGAAAATTGGATTGGCGGTAGTTAGTGATTTGCCTATCATATGGATTTGACTACAGTTTATCGGATAGACGGAACCAAATTTATTCTTCATGTCTAAAACAAAAAAAAAAAAAAACGCGACTATTGTGATTTAAGACTTTCTGAAAGCTGAGGAATATTTATTTTGTTTACACACGAATACAATGCTTATCTAATCGGTTCATACGATTTAAAGAAATTTCCTATATCCTTTTCCTTAAAATTTCATTTTATATTCATGAAAGACTGTCGGTTTCTTTGGTTTTGAAAAGAATTTGACATAGCAATCCAACGAATCTATATTTTCTACTTTGGCTTTTGTAAATCTAATACTTATTCATTATAATTACTATCGCCGATTCTATATGCATTGGGTATTCCGAGAAGGTAAATAAAATATATCCATTCATCCTTCTATGTATAACTAACTTAGTCAATAAATGATCATAGATTTTCATGAAAACTTGATCACTTTCTTTAAATTTCTTAAATTCCATTTAGCTAATGATATGTATCGCAGAATATAATATAATTTATAAGTTGTTCTTTGTAAACAAAGCGGGAAGGAAGGTCATGTGAGTAGAAATATCATATATCATACAGAGGCATCAATTAATCGATTTTTTTGTGCATTGCTCATTTAGGGATTGATATTTTCAAATGTTTGAAATACTGAATATTAGCTTATTACACCAGTCATTCAAGTATTGGGAAATGAAAGTGGAGGTTATGCGGAAAATGCTTGTGCATGTAAAATAATTTATTTTGTTATATATAATTATATATGCTGAAAAATAAAATGTATCTTCCTTCACATTTAATATTAATATAAAATCCCAAAGCAAACATATTTAAATTTCTATTATTTTTCAAATTTAAATGTTGAAAGGGAATGATATTAATATATGATGACATAGCCATCAGTCTTCCCGGTCCAGTTTATAGAAGTTAGGGTCCCTTTTATTAGTAGTAAAAACAAAGAAAAGAACTCCTGAGAGCTCATATGGGCAGTTAAATATTTATGGTTAAATAAACTGGGCGAGCTCATCTTTAATAGATGGGGGCAGCCATTTACGAGCATATCACTTCGGTCCAGTCCATTCCGTCAGCAGAGGGCGTAAACAGTAATACGGTCTGTCCATTGAAAATATCACATCTCCTCACTCTAGCTTACAGATGCCATTCCCTTATGATTAATAATGTTAAACAAATTAATATTAAAGATGAATTTATAAATATCAATCAGGTATCTTCTATTTTATGTGGATATTTCGTTCTACTTTTTCTAATGAATATACTATATTATAGAAAGTTAAAGAGCTATAGAAAAATAAATTTAGGGAATTTTCATCAAGTCGGTTTCTAAATTCTAAAGAGAATTTAAGAAATTCTAAAGAAACCTTGAAGAGTGTTGTCAAAAATGGAAAATTAAAATAAATTTCTATAACCCTTTGTCATAAACCTATCCTATTTTACAGTATCCTTTAATTATAATTATATAACCCACTTATATCTGTTGAACAGATCTTATACCTAGTAGCCCTGCGGCCAAGGGCCAAAAATCGACAGCATAGCAGGCGAAAGTTTGAATGTAAATTACGAAAGTGTATTTTATTCTGAGTAAAAACAATCTTGTCTGTCGTTACACAAGCCGCTACTTTCAAACATGGTGGCTGATTAAAAGAATATTAGGCCAGTAATTTGAGAATCGAAACTGGAAATTCATTGCTAAAAATTTTAGATTCATTTTAGCTTATATATATGCGTTTAGACATGTAAAAAACAATTTGCTAATGCGCGCTACCAAAGAAAAATTTTTTTTTTACTCAAAATCTCAGATTTTTTTTCACCTATAATTCTTAGACGATGCATCAAAGCGAAATATGCATCGTTAATAAATTAAAGAACATTAAAATGTGCATCAAACGAGTAAATAAATTTTATAACTTATTATACCAGACTGAAACTACTAGAGAAACAATCTAACCTTCCAATTAATTACAAAAGGCTCATATACATGACTATACTCCACAAAAACTATCAAATTCGTATCGTATCCAATCTTTACAATCCAAAATCCATCTTAAAATCCTAATGCTTCTGATATTATTCCTTAAATAATCATCCATAACGACTTTAGTGTTCCATATCTTTCCTAATTGGCCCAATCCAGATACCTGTCCTTTCATAATAAATTTTAGAATCATCCTAATTCTCTCGTTTCTAGCCTTGCTTCCTCTTAGATCCCTGATAATATCCCGTTCTAGAAGCGTCTGAAAAGATTATGGCCTCGTGATCTCTTCATTTCGATGCTTTATTAGAGTGGGTAGTTTGTCAACAAATATTTTCATGACATTATATCCATTTATACAAACTTGTTAGATGTATTTTCTTATACATTTGTAAATATCATGAATAAATAATAATAAAATGAAAAAAAAAAAATAGAGTGCTAGAGGTGGGTAGTTGAAAAAAAAAAAAAAAAAAAAGGACAATGTTCGAGTTAAACCGTAATCCATTTCGAAAGCTGCGATTTGATACTTATTATGTTACGTTATAACATATATATATATTATTTCCACAGATAATTGTCAATGACAAATTTATAATCTTTTGAAAAAATTAAATATGAAGAATAGTTCTGTCACAGATCATTTATTTATTTTATTTTTTTTTATATATATACTCTTATTTAGGTTTGATATTACTTTGGAGATCTTTCCTTGACAGTTTGAGTAGTTTTATTTTTTTTTGTTTTGTTTTTAACAACAGCAATATTCCTGATAATTAATTTGTACTTCTCATAATACATATAACATTGCCATTTGTTCAGTGAACAGTAGAATAAGCGAATCGTTCGCACTGGCCGACTCGTTTGAATATTATTTCTGAATCAAAATTAATATTATGGATTCAATGCGCGTTAGAGAGGATTGAAAGACCTACCTTTTTTTTCGGTATTAAAGATCCATGAATGGTCAACAGATCTATCATGAATAAAACATAGTTGATCCATTACTGAAACAAAAACATGAGGTTTTTATGTCGAGCTGAAGGGGTAATGAGATAAATCAATTTATTATGACAAGAAGTTAATTTAGTAATTGAGGATGGAGCGGTAGGGACAGGTGAGGGGACCACCTGCTCATCTCCATCACCCGCCAATCTCCGTCCATCATCGCGCCTCTTCATAAATTGTCCGCTCGGGATCAGAGAGGGCTTGGAGATGAAAAACGTTCAGGGCTCTTAACAAGCGCTAACTCTTATTAGTTCAGTTAAAATAGGCACAAATCTCGCTCTTATACAAATTAAATCCGACCAGCATATTTCAGTGAGAATTATCCACGTTATATAGTTATACACATATATCTCTCCACAATGCATTCGACGCACAGGCGATATCACCGTAAAATATTCATTTAAAAAGAAGAAGAGGAGTAAATTTCTTCTTTAACAGTTAGTCCTCTAATAATAACTAGTAGGCCCATACGAAAAATTCGCACAGCATATTGTTTTCAAAAGCCAAATTAATAAGAAAAGAAAATAATGCAACGTATCAAAATATAAAGAAATACAATGTTAATTAATTGATAAATATAATCAACAAAGAAAACAAAAATTAATTTAAATCTACATTTTTGTTTGGAACCAACATATTTACGAATTTCAGTAAGCTGTATCTTTGCTAAAAATTGTCAGATTTCGATGATTTTTTTTTGGGACAAGATCACAATTTCAGATACCAGCTCAATATTAAAGTCTAAAAAATTGTCAATTCGATGATTTTTTTTTTGGGACAAGACAATTGTCCATATCGATCTACAGACTACACCGCTCAATATTAAGTCTAGGAAATGTTTGTATCGATTTATTTATTTTGAAGAAAACAAAGTGGAGACACGATTTGCTACCCACCCCAGTGAAATTCTGAATCCAACGGTATTTCCCCATTCTTGGTATTTGAGCATGACAGGAGCTTATATTTGTACTGCTGTCAATAGAAGACATTTTTCTTCAATCTAGAAAAACTGGAACCTTTAAATCAACAAGACCAAGGGCGCCTAACTGTTGCAAGACCAAGAACAAGACTGGTAAAAAGATCGATTTTTTAAATTAAAAATTAAGGAAAAATATTTACTAATACTTGACAATCTTAGTTACTATATGTTAATAATTAATAACCATTATACTTTTGCATTTAACTCCTCTAATTTTTCATTCGGGCTTAGTTTCTCCTATCTAAAGAATTACAGTAATATCTCTATAGCAATAAGCTAATAAGTAACTGCATGACTGTTGCGAGGCTCTTGTGCAAGACCAAGACCATGACCAAGACTGAGTTTGCAAGAGCAAGACTCGTCTCGGTCTCGCATTTGGGCAACACTAATCACTGGGTCCACTGGCCATAACTGGTGCGATCTTACTTGATTTGAGTAAATTAATGAAGCAACAGATTGTATGATATTTGAAATTTGGCTGTTATATTGATTCGCTCAAACATATTGTAAATAATTAACTCGTTGTTTCCAACGAGATATTTGTATAATTTTTATACATAATAAAATTCAGACACTTTTTTTTTGTATGCTTAGCCTCTCAAATAAATGTGAAAAGTCTACGCATATGGTCTAAATATGTCATAGTTTAATCAAAAGAGAGATAATGATTCATTTCCTATTGGTCAGAATTGAATCACTATAAATAGAACAAAGGTCAAACCTGCATAATGAAGAAAGAGACATAGCTTAAAAGATAAGAAGTAAGTAAATAAACTCCTCTGTTTACAAATCAAGGCATCATGTCAGCTTGTTGCATATTCATAAGGAAACCTTAATCGATCCGTTGGAGGTATGGTTGCTGCTTCTGCAACGAAGCCGTGTCCTCCATAGAATCCTCCATTTTTAAGAATGCCAAAGGTGTGAGATTTTGAGGTTAACCATGCGCCCCGCACGATTAAAAAAAGGAGGTAAGCTCAGAAACCATTTTGAATTTTAGATGCCTTGTCCTAGTTTCCTAATTCAGCGAGATCCTTCAACAATTCATCTTTCACTTCCATGAAGCCTTTTTTATTGTGCTAATTCAATCAATATTTATTATCATTCACAATATTATTTTTTATTCTTAACAAAAAATAAAAGAAAATTAAACCCTTCTTGGTATACGCCAGATTATAACACCTGTCTGGTGTATCGTAATTCACATAATGAATTTTATTTTATAACATATTTTAAATAGGAATAACACCTGTACGAAGCAATTGAAATTTACGTTTGTAACATTGTAAACGGCACGAAAATTTTATTAAAGTTATATCACTAAACTGTATATTTTCTCTGGGAACCAGAACTCAATTACATGGAAATATAATTTTCTTATTGACTGTCATCGCTGAGCTCTCTCTAACTGTTAAACTATTCTTTAAAGAGAATCCATTATAATGTTTGTAGTAACTTTATTTGTTTCTTGGCATAAAAACTTTGGTTAATCTACAGTTTTTTTCTTTTAAGATTTAATAATTATTATTTTATAAAATATTGTCTTATTTAAATTTTACCTGTGAAATCTTTTTACACTATGTTTATAAAACGTTTAAACAAATGACTCGATTTTAATTATCAAAAAATCCTTTTTATGATTTCTTATATCGGTCCCTCACCCCTCAAAAATTGTTTAATAATCTATGTATTAAAGGTAGTCCATTATAATTTTTGAAGTTTCAGTTTAAAAATTTCGTGATTTTTATTTCTAAAAAGAAAACATTTTAAAAAAAAATGAATAAGGAAATAATTTATAACCTTAAATATATTGAGTTATTCTTGACGTTGACGTCGGTGAATTTTGAAACTTATTAGTTATTTAAATATATATATATATATATATATATATATATATATATATATATATATATATATATATATATATATATATATATATATATTTATTTATAATCTATAAAAGATATAGATTATTTATTTGTTTTAATTATATTGTCTCAATCCTGCAGGATTAGGCGAAGCCGATATAAATTTATAATTTAATATATTTTATTATAGTGAAAAATTTTCTTGCATAGTCATCTGTGTGTGTGCTATGGCGCGCAAAAAATCTCATCAAAATTAGAATATTTTTTTTTAATTTCTAAAACTATAATTGGTAATATCGGTGTTTCCATCTGTGTTTGACAGTTTCCATCATTGGATTCAGTATTAGATTGACTTTAGACTACTGATCATTGAGGTCACATAGTATACATGAGTTCCAGGAATCGAATGCATTAATATTCAATAATGTTACCAATTCTAGGTGGCATGATCAATTACTCACAGTTCTGGGTCTAATTATGTGATTTTAATTATATGAGAAATTTAGTGAGAAAAATGGTGGTTATTTCTAATTTTTATTGTTTTATATATGCAGTCTATGGTGAAAAACCTTATTTGACCTCCTTCCACGCTCCGTGGTTCACAAGAAATGCCGATAAAATTCGATTTGTTTCAATTTTTCTTTCAAATCTTCGTATTGCTACATTTTAATGAAAAAGGTTTAAAATATATAAACTTAACTACAACTATGATATCATGGATGATAAATATTCAGAACGCAGTCATTATAAAATTTTTATTAATACCGACGTTTCAACCAAAACATGTGGGTCATCATAGGTATGATAATTTTTAATACAATCAGAGATATACTATTATAAGACATAATGGTTAATACTAAAAATGTAGTGATTGATGATACATGAAATAGACAAATGAAATATGTAAAAAGTTATACAAACTAAAAATAATGTATATATCAACTTATAAAACATATTCTATTTTCTCAAACTAACTATGTTTCGAGCAATGAAAGTATTCAAGTACTGACTCTTTGGTAGGTATGTAAAAGGGCCAGGGAAGGATTTCCCACATGTGCTTTCTCAGACAGCAAAAGGCAGTTAAACATAGTCAGAGGGGGAGATGGGTAACATTTTTCTTAGTAGAATGCAAATAATTTGGTGACTAAATTATTTAAGATGTATACTAGATTTGCGTTGTTTCTTATAGTTACAGAATTGTGACTATAGGCTAGTAATGATCATAAGCAAGAGGTACCAATCAATATAAATATAACATAGTTAGATTGAAGGTATACAATAGTTAGCCTAACAATGTTTATAATACAGACAATTGTAATAGATTGAAATTATAAGTAGGATAATACATCATACTATATTTTAAGAATAACAATATTAATCATAAAAAAATCTAATATATTAAGAATAACATAGTATTACGGTCTTTAATTTAGAAAAATTGTTTCCGCAACAAACTTGCCGCATGCTCAGTGGAGACTGTAGGGTTCGCAAAACAAAAAAAAAACAATCAAGAGTCAATTAAATATTAATAACTGTCCAACAAGCGCCACTCTATTTAATTTGTTGAATTTGGAAAATAGCGAAAACCATAAAAAATAAAAAATAAAATAAAAATAAATAAATTTAATTAAAAAAAAAAAAAGATTTGGACTTAGAGTGAGCTACAAACTAGGAACCTATGGGTTTAAAACATGTGTTAATTAACCTCATAACCTATCGAACCTTCTTACGCGGTTAATATTCATTTTCCCTAATTCCTCGAATAGGGTTTTACAATTCCTTATTAAACCTTTAAAAAAATATATGTAATATATAAATAAACGTTAAAGCAAACTGAAGAAAAAGAAGAAAGTTGGGTTCTTCTATTGCATGGATTGGATCCAATGATAAAGAGATTAAGGTTGGACTGAAGGCGGGAAATGCTTGTTATTTTTCTGTGACAAAACTACTTAGTTCGCACCTCTTGTCCCGGAACTTAAAAAATAGGATCTATAAAACAATTATCTTGCCTACAGTTCTTTATGGATGCGAAACTTGGCCGCTTACATTAAGGGATGAGCAGCGTCTTAAGGTTTTTGAAAATAAAGTATTGCGTAGAATATTCGGACCGATGAAGGATGAGTTCACCAGAGAGTTCAGACGGTTACACAACGCCGAATTGCGTGAACTGTATCCGAGTAATATAATTAAGGTAATTTCATCGCGGCGAATCAAATGGGCTTGTAAAGTTGTTAGGCTTAGTAACGAGAGAATACCTAAAAGTTAATATTTGCTGTGCCGAAAGGTAAGCGTCCGATGGGCAGACCGAAGCGAAGGTGGGAAGATTGGATTAAAGCCGATCTGAAGGAACTGGGTTTGGACGGCGAACGATGGAGGGAGGTATGTAATAAGCGATTGGTGGTGTCGGCATCGAACCTTCGTGTTCGATAAGCCTTTTATTATTAAAGTGTTCTTGACCAAAGCGCACTGCGCCGCGTTGGTTTGAAAAAAAATAGCATTAGAGGAAATATGACGTTGGAAAGGAAGAAGGGCTCCGGGCGACCATTAATGGATATTGATGAGGTTCTGCAAGAAGCTGTTGAGTCAAATCCGTCCACAAGGACTCGCGAACTTGCCAGGGAGTGTGGTGTATCGAAAGATGCTATTAGTCGCTATCTATTCTTCATGAGGAAGGCGAAAAAGAGCAGTAGACCGAACTTACTCCGCAGCAATCAATCAGCTAAGTCTTTAGAAATTTGTATTTGCAAAATTTATTGAAAAAATCTTCTGATATGAGATTTTACCGAATGATTGTTACCTGTGATGAAAAGCGGGTTTAATGGCGAAATCAAAATTTTCATCGCATGTATATTTTTTTTTCTCTTCTTACAATAACTTTTTATGATTATTTTTAATTTATTACTCCTGTATTTTTTAAAGTTCACCTATCTCTAATTCATTTTATTTTTATTTATTAAATTACTTAGTCGTCATTTTCCTTATATTTATTTTATATTTTCTAAATATATAGCGTGAATGTAATCTTACCTCACTATAGCCATCACTCTTGTTACAGAATGTTATATTACTCAATAAAATACAATATATAAAAAAAATGTATTGCTAATTATTTTTTTTGATTTACAACATTTTGGTACGCGTGGTTTTTATTCCGTTAGCAGCCTATATTTATTCTTTTTTTTAGTGGAATATAGTTTACCTATAAAAGTTTTAATTAATTAAAAAATACATTGTCCTTGATTATTTTATGTTTGTTTTTCAGTACATCAATTAATCATGTAATCAAAATTACGAACTGAAAAGCATAATCAAATACATAAAATTAGAAATAGAAACGAAAATTATTTTATGTGTTATTAAAGTATTAATAAAATGCAACCAAGTTTTACACGTAATTAATCATCCTAAAAGCTTAGAGTACAAATTACTGAGGCCCCGGCCCCGGCTACAAGACATTACTGAATATTAATGCGTTATGAATAAATTAACTGAATGTAATTAAATCAAAACTGAGAAACTCATTAACCGGAGGGAGAGGAAGGAACCGATAGTTGTGGATTACGAGCGGTGTAGGCCGCTATCGGTGTGTGCACTGTGACTCCAACATTAATTTAATTATCGATTTATTAATTAACCCAAGTGCCGGGATAATGCCCGCATAATTAGGGCCACTTATCTCCTCACCCTCCTTTCAACCCCCTTTGGATTTTTATTCTCCCTCCTCCCCTCTCTCTCCCCTTGCCTCTTCTTTACTAACAGCGTGTTGATTAATTAATCTTTACTTAATGACGAATCATTTTTTATACGACGAGTTTATAATTAGAATAATTAACTTCTTTTATTTAAGATATATGACTTATCTTTCGCCTGTTCTATGTTCGATATCCCAAGTTAGTAAATATTTAGCCTTCATATTAGATTTTGAAAGCAGAAGTAAAGTTTAAGCTATCAGTATTCAAAACTCAAAGTTTTTTGTAGTGTACAGGAGCGTTAAAATGCACTAATGTGTTCAATGGAAGATAAATAGTGAGGACACAGTCGTCATACATTTTTTTTTTATTTGTGCCAACTTTTCAACGCAAACATGTGGGTCATCTTCAGGGTTTTCAGAGGGAGCACTGCGGGCTTTCAAGTACTGGCTTGAAAGTCTTCAGTAGAGTACTTGAAAGCCTTCAGTGCTCGCACCACGCCCTGAAGATCACCCAAATGTTTGGGTTGAAACGTTGGCATAAATTAAAAAAAATGTATAATGATTGCGTCCTGACTGTTTATCACCCATATGTAGAACAGTCGACTAGCTTCCATCAATAATGTGTTCTATATGTTGTACGAAAATGTACGAATGTGTGCAATACGTTGGCTAACTTAAACTGATTTGAATTTTTTAAGTGTAAACTTCTTTAAGCGTGTTTTGCATTTTTTTATAGAGAGAGAATGGATTGGATTATGAATGGATCAGATTTCCGAGGTGTGACGCTCGGGTAAAGTCGGTTAGAGTCGACTAATTCAAGTGTTTTTCCATTTAGAATTAAATATCTCAAAAACTAAAAATCAGATCTGCATATTGTTAGAAAGTGCAGTGTTCATCATATCATTCTTTTTGTAATGGGCTATTATTTGTATCTAAAATTGTATCTGACCACGACGCCGTTTTAGGGAGGCGAAAAATAAAGAATAGTATCGAAAACCAAATATAACGAGTTTTATTGAAGATATGGATTCAAATATCTCAGAAAATAAAATCGGAACTGCATACTTTAAGCCAGACAATTTTTCAGCATTCCATTCTCTCTTTAATGGGCTATTATTCAAAATTGTATCTTAACTTGATGCCGTGTTAGGGAGGCCGAAAGGAAAACATAGCGTCGAAAACCAAATGATAACTAGTTTTATATATATGGATTAAATTATCACAGAAACTAAAAATCGGATCTGCATTTTGTAAGAGAGGGAAATGTTCAGCATTTCATCCTATTTATAATGAGCGATTATTTATAATTATTTTTCATATTATTAATCTCGGCTTATGATGTTTTCGCTTCTATTGTATGGTCCATAGCACACATCCTATTATTTATTTATTTTTTTTTGTGTGTGTTTATATATATTTATAATTGGTAATTGGTTGACTGTCGTGGATAATGAAGAGAAGAATAGTTGGAAATTTATTTTCTTTTTGTGATCTGTTAATGTGTGTTTATATATATATATTTTTATAAATTTATATTTGTTTTGTATTTATGTATTTTTTTTACATATAGTCTGATTGTGTTCTTACCTCCCTATAACCAATATCCAAGTGACTGAATGTTATATTATTCAATAAATAATCAAATAAATTTTGATTAAAGTACAAATTTTTTGGGAAAATTCAAATTGTAATTCGAGGTTTCATTTATTGTTTGGCATCGTAAGAATATTAATTCGTTCACGAAATAAACCCTGAGCGGTTCTCACAATAGCATTTTGTTAACCATCTTAATATTATAATTTATATTCCAAGTTTCACAACAGAATAAAAGACTATAATCTGGACTACAGAACCCGGCTTCACTTTATGGTATTCTTTCTTTCTTATTTTCGCAAATTCTCAAAATTTGAGCATTATTAATCTGGAGATAAATAAACTTTGATTAAAATTAATTTAATCAGTTACTACAAATTAATCTATTTGCTTTTCACTTGAGTCGTAATTGAAATTAAATGCTAAACTAAAAATTAATTTCTGACATAAAATAAAATTTGAAATTGCTTTGCAATGAGCACATTTTATTAACAGCTTCACAGCGCCCCATCGGAAGATATAAATCATCCCAGTATATCTATTGGCCACCGCCTATCTAGTCATCGTGGTGGGTTGTCGGGGTTCTTGCGCGTTTAAGAATTACTGTCGCTGGATTCATGTTGTTGCTCAATTTTTAGTGAAATATGTCGTAATTTATTTACCATCTTAAATTATTGGAATGTTTAAGTTCTTGTGTATTATTTTATTTCCAACATAGAATGATGAGTCAACTATTCTCCGCAACACTTTCGACTGAAAAGACTGAATTATTTTAATGTTGGAGGTTTTAGCAGAACCCCAAAGTTCTATATGTGAAGCCCAAATTGGTTTAAATATAACTTTATACGGGGATAGTTTGTCAATTAAAGATAATTGTGAACCTGAATAGAAGACCGCATTGTCTTTTTAATTCCATACGTTTTTGTCTAATTAAAACCCAAGTATCTAATTTTATCTGATGAAGGAGTTTTAATCTCGTTGATATCGAAATCGAGAAAAGAGTGGTAAACAAAAATATGGGCTCTATGGTGTAACCTCCACCTCCTCCAAGTTGAAATAACGAGTTTATATAAGTCTGATATTTTTGTAGGCCACTATTAATTCTATTTTTTTTACCGCGAACTCATACAAATATTTAGCATTGCAATGACAACAATATAGGTTGCTTCGAGAATAATTTGTAAAATTGATTGTCGATATTTTATAGACATAAATTATCTTATAAAAAACATATTTTATTCATACTAGTTACAATAATAAAAGTTCAAGAGTGCGTTACATCACAACTTCCGCTTATCACTCTGCTTTCAGTAATGCTTAACCTCAAGAATAATACTTTAATCATGAATACACACTTATTAGAATTAATACAAAATATGATAATTATATATTTTTAATTTGTCAAGTTGAACTTAAATTTTAATATTTCCTTATAGTTTCTATGAAAACATTTATTTTTTATTCAATCATAAGCAACAGTTATAAAAATAGAGATTATTAACAATTAATGTCATCAGCTCCAAGCTGATTTTCTTAGTATAGTTTCCTTTTGAAATAATCAAGAAAAGCAGAAACACATGGAAAAAATAGTAAAAAACAACTAATAATGTGCTGATTGGTGTTATTTATCTATAGTGTGGTAAATGCACAGTTAAAGCCATAAATCATTACCTTAAATTTCTTTAGACCAAGAACTCGGAAGCTGACATGTTGAAAGATGCAATGCCATTCTTCAGTTGACCGCCGTCGACTCGAATCCACATCGGATGATGTCTACTCCACTCACTCCTTCGCTTCTTTAGGTCTCCCATTTATCATCCGTCATATATTGGATTCCAACCCCTGCCTGTGTCATATCCATTACGGTGGACCAATTTTCAACAAACTAGCTTTTTTAATTTGATTTTTACACATTTATTTTCTTATTTTTGATTTTGACATTTTCTTAAAACGGTTAGTGGTCTTAAAAATAAAGTTATTTACCTGTCTATATATTTATTTGTTACTACTGCATATATTTTGACAAATAATTAATTAATGTGTTGATACAATTATATTATTTGTTACAATTATATTGGCTTACTTACAGAACTACGTTCTATATTGAACAATTACCATCAAGTAACTGCGATTAATTAAATATACGTTATTCTGTGGAATACTAATAAAAATTTACTTTCGAAATGAATATATATTATTGACAATCAAAGGTCGCTTTTGTATAAAAAAGTCATCATTATTAATTATTAAAGCTATTATCATTTATATTTTCCACATATTCATTTTAACTTTTATTAAATATTTAATAACTTGATTATTACTGATTGATATAAATTACTGTAATGTGTATTTATTAAATTTGATAAATTGAATAATTCTATAATTTTCTTATTAAATTATAAAGGTTTAATTTTATTGTTTTCCAATTTGTTTTCTCTAATCGTATTTATTTCGTATTTGAATCGTATTGAACGCTAATTGAAATCCTATATTAAAATTAATTTATTAAATTTTCATTAACAAAAACACTTTTGATGCTCCTTTGACCACTTGTAGTGGTCCTTTCTTCTATGGTCGTCAATTAAATTTAAATCCAATAAAATATAATTAATTTTTGTCAATATATTGTTGTTTCTAAAATGCTTCATAAAATTATTTGTTTTATTTTTTTATTTCTTATATAATTTCTCCTACTTTTTTTTTATTTATCTATTTATTTATCTGATTAACTAACTATAACAAGCCATTGTTGACATTTCCAAGTCCTCGTAAAAATTAAATAAGAATTTAAATGATTATACACTTACAAAATTATATTAGGAAATTCATGAGTATATAGTTTAGTAAAAACGTTGTTTTCAGTTCTTCAATATTCATACATTGTTGTAAATAATTTAATGTTTTAATAAAATTATATTATTTTTCAATTTTTTTTTTTTTAAATTGTAATATGAAAATTAAGTATTATTATTAATGATATAGCAAAAAACAATAAAATGAAAGCTATTTTAATAGTTAAAGATCTAATACTAATGTTTCAAGATGATGATAATCCTAAGAAGAAGGCTCAATCAGTTAAAAAATGGAGCGGATAAGGCAGTAAGACAATATAACAAGGACTGAGCCGTGAGCTGTGAGGTACACCTTCAGGGGATGGCACGTGTGGCCGGCAGCTGCCTCATAAGGTCCCCGCCAGCTGATGACCTTGACACGATCAGCTGCTCAGCAACCACTCCCTCCTACTATAGCGGTGTCTTCTACTGCATGTCTGTCTTCTAGCTCTGTCATCCTTCTATTTGTCTTATCTTCCTCCTCTCCCCTCCCCCCATAAAAAAGTCCAATACAAAGATATATTGAATACAATTATAAAATACATTTGTTCCATCAAAGTGAACCCATATCGGCATAGAAAAGATTTTCAGAAAACGCGAAAACATTTTCTATTCCAAATGTAATATCAAAACCAATATAAAAAAAAATTAAAAATCATTATTTGTAGCTTACATTTAAAAAAATCATTTATCATTTTAATATTCATTAAAAAAAACATTGAAACATAAATAGATCTTTAAGAAGGGATTAAACTTCAAATACTGCTTTTTAACAAAAAAAAGGTGAATTAGGTTTGTTTTTTTAGTTATCGAGCAATATAACATTTTGTCACATGAAGATTGGTTGTAGTGAGGTGGGAATGCATTCAAATTATATATACAGAAAATATAAAATAATCAGAAGTATAGTTAAACTAAATAACAAAAAAAGTATATACGATAAATAAAAATAAAATAACTTAAATATACTCTATTTGCCTCTAGCTTCTTTCTCCAGCTATAGATGGAAACCAGGACTCCAGATGTTCCCTGCACTACTCTCTCTACCACATCATATGTACTGAAGTCAACGGAGATTGAGCGAGAGCTCTTTTATATTCATATATACACAAAGCTTCGTTTATAGAGGAAAATGGTGTATGATTCGAGGGAGAATGAGTATAATAAAAATACTAGTATAAAAAATTAACGTTTTACAAGAATGGTACAATAAAATATTTTTTTTATTTTCATTTGAATATAACCGTTAAAAAGAAAAAGCATTTACGATTATTTTTTTAGAATACTTAATAATTGCAAGTTTCATTACATTACTTTGAAAAAATAAAGCCGGTTTCTAAAATAAACTCATTTTCATACCGATTTCGTTTTTAATATTTAGGTTAGCTTTTGGAAAAAATAAAAAATTCATGAGATGCTTAATAGTAGAATCTATAAGTGTCTCGATTTCTTAAATAAAGTCGTGTTCTCTTTGAAAACAAGTAAGCGATTCATTTTTACTGGAAAATTAATGTAATATCATCGGTTTTTGATAAAAGCCATTAAGTTAATTAATATTGATGAATTTGCCGTCTGTAAAATCAGAACGTTGTGCATTTATTGTAATTATTTCTTATATTGCCCCATAACAACCTGATCGAATTAATGACTGGAACGGAAGAGAAACGTTGTCTAATTTTTTACTGCCTCACACCTCAATATCGACAGAGGTGAGTGTTATGAGCATTTTCCTATAATTTTATTTTATTAGATTATTTTTATTTTTATTGTTTGTCATCTCAATAAACGGTCTACTAATCTAAAATTATGAAAAAAATATAAAAGAACCTTTCTTATAGGAAATTTTCTGTTTCAATTTTGTATTTTAAAAAATTGTTTCCTAAAGTTGATAAAATAAAACAAATAAAAAAATGATTTATTATTGGAGGAAGTTAGTCAACTGCTCTACGATTCATGGGTGTTAAATATTCAGGAAACAGTCATTAAAAAGTTTTTATTAGAACCGACGTTTCAACCCAAACATGCCCTGATGATGACCCACATGTTTGGGTTGAAACGTCGGCACTAATAAAAACTTTATAATGACTGCGTTCTGAATATTTATCACCCAATTATTTGTTATGACTTAAAAAAAAAAATTTTAAATTTTAAAATTATAATAAATTGTCTATTAAACTAATACTGAGTTTTTCCTTTTCTTCACTCTGGATTAACCGGCTCAGCCCAACTGGGGATGTCTAGGAACTGCCTACGAATGATAATAGTGGTTTTAGAGAATTAGTTATTGATTTAGGACAAACATTTATCCATTAAAAAGAGAGGCATTTCTTTCCCTCTCTCTATCGCTCATTCTATTCTGGGATTCGTCTTCAAGAGGGAAACAAGTGAGCGTTTGTTATTTATTCCGATGAGCATCACAATGTTTACCAAAACGTAACAAATGATTATTCAAACATTTATCTAGTGTATGCATGGCTTCAGTTCAGAATATATATTGAACTGTTTTAATAGTTGAAAATAGGTTGTTGAAATCTTTAGTTGAATAATAACTGCAATCATAAGTGGAGGATTTTCGGTGATAGGGAAATGGATCCAACATTAAGTTTCATTGGTCCATTATGGCATTGTGGTGATCGAAAACATTAAACATTTAATAACATAGGTAAATTATTTAACTAATTCTGAACTGGTATCTATTCACTAATTACTATATATAATTAATATAAATTCCATTGCAGAATTAATCAGAACACTTTGACCCTCGACAGAGAGAATTGATTAACGCACCTCTCACTAAGCTTGGCACTCTTGTTTATCCGGCGCTAAAATAAAAACAATAAATACTGCAGCCTTATAAATATAATCAGATAAATGAAAAAACAGTACATTAAATATAAAAGAGAATTGTCGGCATTGTTTTATAACGAAAAAAATATTAACTCGTCAAATCCTGGATTTCGGTAGTATTATGTTATATCTACATCATAGCTTTCAGCATTCATGTAACCGTAAAATATAAAAAGATAAAAGGTATAAAAAAAGATAAATAATAGAAATATTTAATTAATTTCACATGCTCCTCGAATGTATTTTTTTTTTTAAATTTTTGTTTCTTTATTAATTTTCAGTCACAACTAAGCACATTAGTAACAGTGATAAAAGAGTTAATTTACATCAAATTTCTAAATACAAATAAATTAAATGAAATAAGAGCAATGTATTAATATTATGTATATATATATATATATATATATATATATATATATATATATATATATATAATATACATATATATATATATATAGAGGCTGTGGTATCCGTGCGGGCTAAGGCGCTTGCAATAGGTTATCAAAGTTAAGAACGCCGAGCGTGGTTAGCAATTGGATGGGTGACCTCACGATTTGGGTGATCGTCCAACAGGGAAATTCACGCTGTCCGAGACCCCCGTGGCATGTGAGGCCCGTCAGACTACTGGAGACAACTCACACCGACCGGGCGTAGGACTGATGACCCTACCCCCGTGTACTTAAATCGGGAATCGTGATGTGATCTAGGAGACCACATCTCGCGGTCAAAGATCTAAAAAAAAATAATATATATATAAACAAAAAAGGAAGTTATAGTGAGACTAATCAAAATGATAATATAAAAACAGCTGTACTTAATTTGTTATAAGGATGAAACAAATTGTCAGGAATTTCAGTCAAAGTTTTTTATTGGGTTGCCGACGATTCGAACCACACATGTGGGTCATCATCAGGGCTATCGTTCAGAAGTCGAGACAAGAACTCGGTTCATGTCCCACATGTTTGGTTCGAAACGTCGGTCTACCCAATTAAAAATATTGAATAAAATGCCTCACAATTTCGCTTCTTCCTTATAATTAACCTTAACTACTTACTCATTTGTTAATTGGTTATAAATTTAATTATAAATAATTTGTTGCAAAATAAACGAAATCATTCAATGAGAAAGATATTGAATTCAACTCACCAGTAACAAATCAAGGATTTATTTATTTTTTTTATTATTGGTAATTAGCGTCTTTACAATAGTTAATGAAAAAACGTTATATAAAATTATCTTTAATTGTTCCTTGAGGTCAGTAATATATATATAAAATAAATACTAGTCTAAAAAAATAAAACTGTGTTAACAGGACCTATATATGCCTTCTGATATAATTTTTTTATTTAGTTGTTGAAATACATTCGATACAATTTCAAAAGAGTACGTTTATGATTGTTTAAGTTAGACCAATAATAGAAAATAATATAGGCCAATAAACGGAAAAAAAACTTCAGCCCGAAAAAGTCCCCAGTGCAACTCACAACACGATAAATGTTGCGATTTTAAAATACCCACTTTGACAGCAAAGCCATACAATTTCTTAAATTTGATTACGTAATTAAGATGACATTTTAGACAAAAAAATTAATTATTAATAATTATTATTTTTACGATTATACCAAAATGATAACTGCATGTATGAATTTTTAAGTTATCGAATTTGTTTTTCGTATTTTTTTTTATCGATTCAGAAAATGTTGATGCTAAATAGTATTTCCAAGATGATCACCAATTGGAACATTTAAATAAAAATATTATTTTTACTTTTATTATAAACGGTACAATAAAATCTAAATAATGTGCACCCATAAATAAATTTTAATTGCGATTAACGAAAGTAAAATTAAATTGTGTGCATTATTAAATACGCCCAATAGCTCGGTAAGCAAATTCTGTAAATAAATACAGTAATGGGACTAGCAACATGTCCCCTTGCGGAACCCCTCATCGGATGACTAGATGAAATCAAGTTGGCAGCCAGGAGATTAGTTGTGGTTCCACGCCATTCCCCTCGGAATAATTTGTGGCAGGACACTGTCATTTGATGTATACACTGTTAATGGAGTAGAGCATTTATGACCTAAGATGGTAAATTTTACTTCCAGGAGATTTAAAAGCTTTAAAAGTTGGGGCTAATAAATCATTTCAGATACAATAAACACCTTAAATAGCAAACTTTAAAATAATATATATATCCTTTTTCAAAATTTATGTTGAGAAAATTCCACCATTTTCTTGTATATTATTTTTGACATATATATATATCCCTTTTTCGGCTCTAAGTAGTGATGGATTATGACGAATAAGGTATAAATAGAAATGGAATACCACATAGAGTGCGCGAATCGTAATTTTGAAACCCTGATTTTATAGGAGTACTTAAATAAAAGCGAATGTAAAAGTGGGATGTTTCAAACCATCATGTGCTGTCTCAACGGATCGAGACGTAACAAACGAATTCATAATTTGCAAATAACTCAAAAAGTACGCAATTTTTGGTACATGAGTGTTTGAAAGCTTACTAAATTTTCTACAAAACGTAAAAAAACACATCTAAATCGAATGTTTGTCAATGTGATTCAATTATTTTAGCTTTTTCTTTTAGATCTTTATTATTAAAGTTTATAATTTTAAAAATACACTTTTTTTTTTTAATGATAAAGTAACATACTTGCCGATTGCACTAACTATTTCTCCCTTAGAATTTGAGCCTTTTGTGTTTTGCGATCATCAAATGTTTAGGAGCTTTTGTTAATTCATGATAATTCGATGAAGGAAAATTCTAATATTTAAATTATAACTTTAAGTTAAACCATGGCAGATTGTAAATCATGTTTATAACTGATGGATTACTAAATATATGCATTAAACCTTTGCGTATTAAACATTATTTAATGGAAGCTTTGCTGAGTTTTCCTTAATGTATTAAAATTAGATACAAATATTTTGTTTGTGCAGAACATTCTCATGGGTCAACTTGTTTTATTTAATCGCTTAGATTAAAGGTAAATCTACCAGTAATTGACACTTAAAGAGAAATTTTCAACATTAATGTGGAACACTGCTTTAGTTTTGACGACGGATCATTGCAAATGGGTTCTATTGACGGCAAATTTAGATTTTTGCCAATTAAGCATGTTTTGCATAATAAAGCATTCTTTTATAAAGCTCTTTACCTGTTAATGAGTTGAAAACTATCACTGGTGCTGTGTCTACAACTGGTACATTTACCATACTTTGGTTTATGTTAAAATTGGCACTAAACCTTAATTAATATAATAACGCATTCGTCCAAAGTCATCCATTACCAAAGTTAACGTATTCGTCCAGGCTTGCTAACCTTCACTTAATCACTAAAAAAAATCTGCCTTTTTTGTAGTTGTGGAAAAAGAATCTTTGAGAGTTTCACCTTTTACCTCCGCAAATTAAATGAAATGGGAATACTAGCAAATACTGCTTTGAAAAATTAAGAAAAAAATCTTGAATAAAGTCATATTTTTTTCTCTCCGAAGGAGATGGAATTTAAAAAAATACCTGAAATTCTATCTCTCTTCTTTTTTCATGATTTTTCTTTGTTTTATTTTTATATTTATTTACCCAAAATTATTAGGTATAATTATAAAGAAAGACATATAAACTTAACTAACGGCATTGATAGGCTTCCCTGGTTTTCCGCCTTAACATCATATCAACCAAACAACTGAAGTTAACTGTCGGTTTATTCTCTTACGGCTTCTGCCGTGCCTTGATAAAAAGATTTCTTAAGTCATGCTTGTATATATAATTATTTCATTTGTTCTGTAACCTTCTGTTATTCTCTGTGGACCTCTTCCCAGAATAAAGATATTTTTCAATTTCTATACCTATATTTTTTTTTTTTTTTTTTTTTTTTTGTTCTTCCCTACCTCGCCTTTTAGGCTATACGGGATTTTCCCGGGCCGGGGGATGAGGGCGGGGAATTTAAAATCCCCTCCGGCACCGGGACGCGAACTCGTACTTTTTATATCATCTCAAACTTCTGTTATCCGGTTGCCAGGCAACTAGCGGTGCTGTGCACACGCTTTAGCCTATTCGGCCACCCCGCCCCCTTCTATACCTATATTTAAATATTCTGTTTATATACAAGTATAAACTAAAAGAACATTTTTTTTTTTGTAGGTTATGTAAGCATCTTTGTTTCTTTTTCCCAATAAATAACGCATGACTCAGAAATTTATAGGTATTAACATTCATAGTTAATCTGGTCATAATCTATTGAATACAACCTCAAAATATTCGATCATGTATTAAAACTTCATCGTTTACTAATAACAAACATTTAATAATAAATAAATGGAATTTTTATCAAAATCTGTAGTAGTTGGAAAGAACACCTTATCTGTCTGATATGAAATACTTCAATGCGCTAAACAAATAAAACACACAAATTCTAAAGTCAAGTCCCCTTGTAAGAATTTTAGAAAAATATTTTACTGACATAATCTATAATGTTAGGTGCTAGCGGAAGTCACATATGACATAGACCCGTGAGTCCGCCCTATCTACGGCTTCATCGCTGGCTTGTTACCTTATACACGATGTTCGTTTAAGATAAGAAAACGGCTTCCATATCTATGCATCTCTGTCTTCCGTTTAAGGGTAGGCCAATTACGAAAAGTATTATAGCTACTAGAGCTCACTGTTCTCCCACATTTTTCTCACAGTTACCTCTTAAACATTATGACAATTTTATACTCGAGCGACATTTCTAAAAATAAGGTATTCATACGTTGTTGTCAACTGGCAATAAATTTTAGACGGGAAATAAGGTGAAGCTTATTAATAGGTATATAATATTTGTAGATTTTTTTTTTTTACAAACAGACGATAAGGGAAGAAAAATTAATTAATTTCAATTTTTAAGACATTAACTTAAGGCTATACCCATCCCACCATTTACTCAATTCTTCGTGACTATTTTTTCTCTATCTGCCTGCGCACAGAATTCATACAGTAATCCTAGCAAGACAAGTAAAAATCTTACGAATGCCTCACATATTTTACTTTACCTCACAAAACTAAATGATTAATGCAAACTTTAGAAAATTCGACTCGACATATAAAAATCTCCAGCACATTACTTTCACACTCAGAAATGTAACTTGCTCTCCGATTTACCTTAACAATGCCATAATTCCTCAAACAGATAATGTGCAATATCTTAGACTGATATTTTACGGAAGAATAACACGGGGTCCGCATTCTAAAAAAAAAAAACGTCAAATCACAGATTACGACTGTTACATTCACTCATTTGAAGTGGTTCAAAATTAAAACTAATACATAAATTTTATCATTTTATCATCATAAACTAATACCTCAATTTTATCTACTATAGTCCATTTGGACCTGTGCTCCAATGTAAGAGACTGCGAAAAATACCAATATATGTAAACTATAAACATTTTTAAACTTTCAGAACTCACTTCAGCAACGATGACTAAAGCCAACGATTCGTCACGAATATTACTTCACTTAAACACTTTCTAATACAGTTAAAAATAACGTGCAGAAACACTATTTTCATTTTATTTCAATGGGTAGCTTCTAGTCTTTCTTTTTGTTTTCTTATGTCTTTAATTTCGCCTGTACCCCATCCTAGATTCTAATCATTTAATCCCTAGTCACCTTTTTGGATTTCGCACATCCCATTCCACAATCCAGCATTTCCATCGTGTGGTGGATGTAGTATCCTCTACATTGGAGCGCGTAATATACTGCGAAGCTGGCGTTGATAGAGTCTGGTAGCCGGTATTTATGTAAAAATTCCGTAAATACCTACCACCTACATAATTCTTCATTATCCGCTCCTACCTTACTGATAGATACTTCAAAGTAAATCACAACAATGCCTATTCATCTCTCTTTTCCCAGTCTGCTGGTGTTCCTCAAGGTAGTATCCGAGGTCTGATTATTTACATAGTTTATACTCCTGTCCCTCTCACCTATCAACCTGTTCATCCCGACAGTATAATCACTGTTCATCCTTATTTCCTACAGGTGTGATTGATGAAATAAAGTTAAAAATCTTTTTATTTAATAATATCTATTTTTATTTTTTAATGTAAATAAAAATTTTCACGGAAAACTACAATAGAAAACAAATGGAAAAAAAAATTCTTTTGAGTTTAACGAATCTAATATAAATAGTATGCTGTGTAGTGTACCATACCATACACGATATTCATAGTGGACCATAAAAGATGTTCATGGTGTAATAAACAAGATATTAAGTGAATATGATTAGTTTGTATTACAAGGTTTATCAACATTTAAAAACATTATTTTCAACTGAAGTGAAAGTTGTCTGATGGGTTGTGACAGATTTCAATATTTTAAATAAATAAATTTAGAAAAATAAATAAAAACTAGCAGTTGGTATTTAATATCTGTTCTTAGTATTTGAAAAAATAAATAAATAAATATTGTAACAATGTTAAATAAAATTAATTTGGTTGGGCGGAATATAACTCATCTAATGTGTTGCAGAAATTCATCTCGGCAGTTATGAGATAATATGTAGCTTTAAAGTTTATACTCTATTATAAATGTTCTATATTGAGACAGATTATAATATTTATCAATAAACAAATAACCAAATAAAAGTTTATAAGGCAGTTCTCGCCAATTATGTCAACATTTCACATCCTTTATCAGCGATCATCATGGCTTTATCTTGGTAACTTCGTTCCGTAGTGTTGCTGTACAACACGATTTAAAAAAATAAAATATCTTAAATAATTTGATAATAAAATAAGTAATTAATTATAATTATGCTTTTTTTATATCATATCTTTTTAACAATATTTTTTTTCCATTTTTTTAAATTTAAACAATTAAATAAAAAAATTTAGGCAACAGAAAAGTGCTGCCATCCGCTTGATTATTAAACTATAAGTGTGCCCTGGGTTATAGTATAATTTAGATTGAATTAATGTTCATAATTGCTGCCTAATTAACCTAGGTTAATCTTCCCAAATTACGCAATTATTATTTTTCTTTTTATCGATATATATATATATTATAATTGTAAATAAATGTTGTGGAGACAATATTGAAGAAGACTGAATGGATACAGGATAGACCCAACGCGGCCTTGGAGAGCTGGAGGACGCCGACCCCCGCCCGTAATAAGCTGCTTATACCCTCAATTGTCTTCCTCGGGTTTCATCAGTTCAGTTATGTCAGGAACTTAGCCTCTCATTTCCGACATCAATCCTCCCCAGTTATTGGTCCGACTTACAACAGATTCCGAGGCATCAATGTATTAACTTTATTCCTACCTTAGTCAATATTGAACCAGTGGCGCGGTTAGGAGAGTAGCGCAGCGATCTCCTGGAGTTCAGCTTTTCCTTCGACACGTGGAGGCCCTTGCCTGATCATATTTAGTCTATATTTCCAGTATTTAATTTTAGGGAACTTAGTTTTTTTTTTTTTTTTATTTCATTTTATTTATTTATTGTTGTAACGGCAATTACTCTGGATGAAAACAAAAGAAACTATATAAAATAATATTTAAATGGTCCTTGAAGACGTGTAAAAAAAAAATTATAAAATAATGATTACAGGAACTATACTTCTAGGAATCAATAACATTGCTTCCTCACTACCGAAGGTTGTTAAGCATTTTATTCTTGCGAGAGGTTAAAAAAAAATTGTCTGTAGTCTGTAGTCAAATTGATGTGACGGGCATATCACCTTCTAACTTTCATCCGATTTTCAGGGATAGTGCGGGTTAGTGTTTAGATGGTCCCATATCAGTTTTATTAATGTATACCAATATTTCAGAGACGGTTCATTTGATTTGGCTCAAAGTTAGATAAAATGTTGGTATTGGAGAAAAAATAATGTAGTGCCAGTTTTATTGAATTCTGTCAATTAGTTTCTCTTATACGAAGGCGTCGATATCTATTTAACCGATTTGGCTCAAATTCAAAGGATAATTAGGAATTGGTAAACTGATAATAATTCTTAAAAATAATACTTCCGCTTTCGGATCAGTGAACATATTATTTGACAAGCCTATAGTTTAAAAATTGTGCCTTCGATTTTACCTAAAGTTGCAGGAAATTTGAAGGATAGTATAGAAAAAAAAAATGTTATTTGTTATTGTTTATTTCTATTGGGGTTCAATCAGATCTTCGTGGTCTCGATTTCGTCCTTAAATATCAAAGTTGAGTGAACTTTGCGCATATTTTTATTTTCCAGCTTAATTAAGTTTTGTTCTGACTAAAGAAAATTGTTGGCCTAGTTAACTACGAACATAGAAAAAGTTGATTTTTTCCTATGGATTTTATGTTCAATCCATTTTACGAGTGAAAACATACATATTAAGTATATATCACTACTGTTAATGCAAAAGATCGTGTGTAAACATTTTCAACTTTTATTCTATTTGTTCTGAAAGTGAGAGAATTTTGTAGTCTAAAACTGATATAAGCAGTCTACTACTATGAATCTGTTGACTAGCAAAGGGCAATAACATATGAAATTATACTAATAAATTTAAAAAAAATTATTTTATTTATTTATATATTCTGTAAACATTTTTTGAATGTACTCTTTCCTCACTATCACCATTTCTCATATTGTGTCAAAATGTTATATTGCTCAGTAAAATAATTTTTAAAAAAATTCAACATTGTTACATCATATTTTCAATACTAAGCATAACGAAATTTTGGAAAATATTTTTGTAATGTGTAATAGTCAAATGATAGTGATTTTGGAAAAAAATTCACAATCCTTTTTATTTTTATTTACTTTTTTCTCAATCATTTGGATATGTTTATACGAATTCAGATTTCAGTGCATAGTTCACGAATTTTTTTTTAGTATATTCATAATTTTTGTTGTTATTTTAGAGATAAATGTTTGAATAATATACCAAAATAAAATAAAAATGTTCTGCCATTATTTCTTCCCATCCACAAAAATTTTATTATTTATGGCCGCAACTACAGTTTAATGCTTGCATCGCTCTGTCTTTGTCTCCTTCTCAACTGGCTAATTCTGCAAATACTGCTGCTATAATTTGTGAACAGTGAGCTTTTGTACATTTAAACATTTTCACATTAAATAGTGAGGTGAGAGATATTTATTAACAATATGTTTAATAGTTAATTGATACTAGTTCGGTAGAGACAGCACAGCTGATCGGTAATTCCCTTAACGGGTCTTGCCCTATCTACGTAAGATACACGGCCAAGGCTCTATTTACTAACACTACTTCCTTCGAGTGATATCGATTTCGTATCCAAACTGATAAACTATTTTTTTTTTTTCTTTTTTCTTCTCTCTTTATTTTATTTGTTTATTTTACTCTAAGACTTTTACTTTGGTTTAATTATGTATATTACGATTTTTTCTTACTTTAACTGTAAATAATGTAAATAGCTTAGTTTTAAGAATTTATTTCGTAATTTTTTTTTTTTTTTAGTGTTATAACAGGTACAGATTTTTTTTTTTTTCTCTCATTATGGAACCTGACAATACGTCTGGTGAAGAATCGGAGGAAGAGACACCATTTTCCTAAGTCAGTGAGACCGATTCACAATATTTAAAAAGAAGGACTCTTCAAAAGCCCAATCGAAACTCTGCCCCCGGTTCAGCGGGCAACTCACCAAATAAGAAAAAAAATAAATCGGCCAAATCAAAAAAGGCATCTGAAACAAACAAAAATACACCAAACATGCGTAGCAAAATCACTTCAGCCATCAAATCAGAATCAATTTCACCAAACACCTCAATCAGTAACTCTGTTACAGCCAACAATACTACAAACAAGATTCTGGAGCCAAAAGAAACTTGTGATCTTGAACCGCCACCCATCTTCGTCGCAAAAATTGAAAATTTTATGTCCTTCGGACAAGAAATCGCCGATCTGATTGGGCAGCCAAATTTTACATGTTTTTCCAGAGTCAATGATATTAAAATAAATACCAACTCTAAAGAAAATTAGAATATAGATCCAACTCCTCGCATCCCACGTCGGGCACATCCCCCTTCCAGCAATCCTAGTCGCACAAATTACCCATCACATCCTCCTGACCTAAATCCACTTCACAGCCAAAAACCTTCCGACATCAATTCTGTCCTTTCAACATTCCTGATAGATCTTCAAGAGACTATCAAACCGCTTATTACCCTCCTCACCAGACTCCTTTCCGAAATCCCGTTCAACTTCCCCCGATGAATACAAAGCCCCTAGCTATCCTTTTATGGAACGCTAATGGATTACTCAACCACCGAGACGAACTAGACTTATTTCTCCATGACAATCTCATTGACATTGCCCTCCTGACGGAAACTCACTTCACTCAACGGACACATTTCTACATACATGACTACATCACTTACAGATCTGACTACCCAGATAACACTTCCCACGCTGGTTCTTGCATCCTTATCCATAAATCTTTATCCCACTCCCTTATTCCTTCCACTCCAACTGATGCCATTCAATCAACTTCTATAGTCCTTTCAACTCGCCCTTTCCATCTCACATTCTCAGCTGTATACTGTCCTCCTGGTAATTCCATCTCCTATAACCTCCTTGAATCCTTATTTCAATCCCTCGGATCGCGCTTTATTGCTGGAGGAGACTACAATGCTAAACACCAACGATGGGGTTGTCGAACATCCAACTCCCGCGGTAACATCCTTTCACGTATCTCATCTTCCAACAGTTATTCAATCCTCTCGCCCATGAGTCCTACTTATTGGCCAACATCACTCAAAAAACGTCCCGATATCCTAGATATATTTATAACGTCCCAGATCTCCTCCTCACGAACCATAATCAAATCACTCGATGACCTTTCTTCAGACCATAGTCCAGTGCTGCTTTCACTACATTCAAGCTATGCTCCTAAACCATCATCTCCTAAATTGATTACAGGACGAGTACACTGGGACAACTTTCGTGATGACTTGGAAAACAAACTTGACTTGAAAATTCCGCTCAAGACAAAAGAAGACATTAATGGTGCCATAGATAAACTTACAACATCAATAACAGACAGTATAAACAGTAACACCTTTAACAGTAAGATTAACAATTTACAAAAGACTAACTTGCCACAGCATATTCGTATCTTATTACAGGAAAAACGCAGAGCAAGATCGAAGTGGCATAGAACTAGATATCCAACAGATAAAACTCATTATACCCAACTGACTAACAAACTAAAATCAGAAATTAGAAAATATAAAATTCAAAATTTACTAAATTTTACTGAAAAACTTACACCTACCGACAAATCATTGTGGACGACGACTAAACGGCTCCTGAAATTCAAAGACTTTAATCATCCACTTCTTACTGAAGATCAAACTTGGTCCAAATCTGATGAAGAAAAATCCCAAATTTTTGCTCATCACCTCTTCAAAACTTTTAATCCACATCCTGATATCCTTAATCCAAATCAGCTTGAATGTATTGAAACAGAACTGGATATTCCACTTCAAATGACTCCTCCTCCTAAAGCATTTCATCCTTCAGAAATATCCAATATTATTCAAAGATTACCCTCCCGCAAAGCTCCTGGCCACGACCTAATCACTTCCCACATTCTTAAGCTACTTCCTCGAAAAGCCATTCTATTCCTTACTTACATTTATAACGCCGTACTCCGTTCCACATATTTTCCTGACCCTTGGAAACTATCTGTAGTCAAAATGATACATAAACCCAAAAAGCCACCAGAATACCCATCCTCTTACCGTCCTATCTCTCTTTTACCCATCATGGGCAAAATCCTGGAGAAGCTCATCTTAAAACGCCTGTATCCCATCCTAGATTCTAACCACATAATCCCTGATCACCAATTTGGATTCCGCACATCCCATTCCACTATCCAGCAATGTCATCGTGTGGTAGACGTAGTCTCCTCTGCATTGGAGCGCGGAATGTATTGCACTGGAGTTTTTCTCGACGTTGAACAGGCGTTTGATCGAGTCTGGCATCCGGGATTGCTTTACAAACTCCGTAAATTCCTTCCCCCTACATATTTTCTTATCATCAGTTCCTATCTTACTGATAGGCACTTCAAAGTAAATCACAATAATACCTATTCATCCCTCTTTTCTCAATCTGCCGGAGTTCCTCAAGGTAGTATCCTTGGTCCTATCCTTTACACAGTTTATACAGCTGACATCCCAACCCATCCTAACACTGTTATTACCACGTATGCCGATGATACATGTGTCCTATCCGTTAATAATGACCCAACCATTGCATCCCAAACTCTTCAATCACACATCAAAAGCCTTGAAGAATGGTGTCAAAACTGGAGGATTAAAATAAATTCTAATAAATCCCATCAAATCACCTTTACCCTTCGACGTAAACCTATGACCTCATGTCCCACAGTATCCTTCAATAATACCCCACTTATCCCTGTTGAACAAATCCGATACCTTGGACTTCATTTGGACAAACGTCTAACTTGGAATCCTCATACCAGACTGAAACGACAAGAAACCGCTCGACGTTTCCGACTACTCCAACACTTACTAGACAAACGCTCTAAACTTCCCCTTAATTACAAAAGACTCATATACTTGACTATAATAAGACCTATTTGGACTTACGGAGTTGAGCTATGGGGCTCCACTAAACCATCGAATTCCTCTCGCATCCAATCCTTACAATCCAAAATCCTTCGTAAAATCCTCAATGCTCCTTACTTTGTCACTAATAAAATAATCCATAAAGACCTCAATGTTCCATATGTTTCCGATTTGGCCAAATCCAGATACCTATCCTTCCATAATAAACTTCATAACCATCCAAATCCTCTTGTTTCTAACCTTGCTTCCTCTTCGATTCCTGATAACCCTCCGAGGCTTCTGAAAAGAAAATGGCCTCGTGATCTTCTCATGTAGACAAATTATTAGAGTGCTACCAGTGGGTAATTTCTCAACAAGCGTGTTTCATGTAATAATATTTCTCTGTACAAATTTACTTGATGTATTCATACTAATACAGTTGTAAATATCATAATAAAAGTTAAAAAAAAAAAAAAAAGTTTATTTATCGGTGGAGGGCTCTTAATAACGGCTAAAGAATTTTAAAAAGTTGTAAATGCAGATATTCGATTTATAATTGAAGCTCCGTAGATCAGACATTGAATAAAGCGATCTCCTGATTTCCACCGCTTAAATATACATTTAAGTGTTTAACATATAAGTGTTATTAAACTAAAATGTAAAAATCTTTCATTTCCACATACGAAAGATGTTTGGAAGGAAGGTAATCAAGGCAGTTCAGATTAATGTACAATATTTTTGAAGCAAAATAAGTCATCTAGGTGTTAAGTTTTGTAGGTGTCAATGACTCTAGTATTTTGAAAGTAGTATTTTTATCGCCGAACTGATATCAGTAGGTTAATTAAAAGATAAAATTAAAATAAACGCATATAAAATATTCCATACATAGTACAGGCATAATTGTCACTTATATTTCATATCAATAGAAGGATTTTACACGTTTATTCTGAGACGATTGAAAACAGTGTATACAGTATTACGTTACAGATTATCTTATACAAACAATAAAAAAGCTTTTTTTTTTAACTTGTAACCTTATAAAATGTATGTATTTCTTTTTATTTATTATTATGGATGTTAATATATTACTTTACATATTTTTGTTGTTATTATATGACTATACTACTTTTACATTTCTGCTGTTGAAATATTATTCTTTACTGTTTACGCCAAACAAAGAGCTTGCTGTCCATTTTGATACCATACCGTCTATCAGATTAACTACGAGAAGTCAAATTTGGTATCAGTTGTTAAGATCGTTACTTTCCACCTGTTTAAAATAAAATAATGAGTAGTAGATTATTAATATATGATTGATTAATTACCTCTTCTATCGTACATTCGCAGTATGGATTCAAGAATAATACTAATTAACTTAGATTATACTCAAAGATATAAAGTGTATTTATGTCTTCTGTGTTGAGTTTTCCGTTGCCCTTGAAGATGGTGGTCTCAGCTGCAGAAACCACTTTTTTTAATGTGGATCGTAGGTAGACGACCTCCTTCAACACTAATGTGATAGCCTTAGGCCGATATTTCCAAAGGATGGAATAAAAATAAACTCCTGATTACGTATTATTCAGTAATCAGTCAGAGGTGAATTCTTTGATCCAACTCTTATGAGAGATGGATGCGTCTGGAACAGCTTGATGCATGTTCCATTTTTTTTTCTGTTATTAACCATTTCAGTTTTCCCTGTTCGAATTCGCCCGTTTATGAATTGATCCTGTTGGTTGATTTACCTGTTGATGTTAATATACAATATGTAGTATTGTTCATAAGCACCCAACAATAAATCTAGTCATTAGGGCTAGCAAAAGATCCACGTCTTGCATGACGCCAGCTTTTTCTTTTTAGTATTGCAATGGTATAAAAGTGGTAGGTTTTCAAGCATAAGAGTCTTTTTATCTATACTTCGTACTGTATAGATTTATAAATTATTTATAGATCCTACGATACCATTAGGTAATGTTCTGAGTTTCCTGGAGTGATTGTAAATAGTTTATATATCTAAGTCAGTATTTAAGTTGTTCTTTTACATAATTTAAGTTTAATTGTTTATTATTCTATCTTCGCTTCTATTCATTTAATGTTTGAATTTATATTTATATTATTACTTTTACTTAATTAGTTAGGTGAATTTCATTTATAGCACTCTTTCTAAGCTCTTCTCCAACTTAAAATTCTATATAACATGAAGGAAATGTGCCTATTAATTTATAACAAAAAAATTATATATGTGTATATATATAATTTAACTAGGGGCTGGAGTAACCTTGCGGGCTAAGGCGCTTGCAACAGATAATCAAAGTTAAGCAACGCCGAGCGTGGCTAGCACTTGAGTGAGTGACCGTCCACCAAGGAAAGTCTCGCTGCCCGAGATTCCTCCCGCCCCGTGTATATGAGGGCCCGTATCAGTCTACGGGAGGCAACTCACACCGACCGGGCGTAGAATTGATATATATTAATTAATATTTACATTAGAAACTTCAGAACCATTCGAACCCTTTGATTTCTAGCCGTAGTTCCTCTTGGATCCCTGTTAACTCTCCCAAGTAAAAAGAAGATGGTCTCGTGATCTCCTATTATTACTAATTTTATTAGAGCGCTTTACCTATGGCAAGTTTCTCTTCAAGTCTTTTCGTGTAATTTATATTTCTCTGCTCACATTTACTAGATACATTTTTGTTTTAATACTGTTATAATTTTATTTTAAATAAAAATTCAATATTTATTTATTTTTTTAAATTATACTTTGCATCTGTACAAAATGTTCAATAGATTTAACGGTATTTATTGTGATCTCTAGAATCTAATGAGTAATCTTTGTTATTTGGCAATGATGATTTCCAATTAAACAACAATTGAATTTATTTGTTGTATTTCCAAATTACATGTTTACATGTTAACGTTTCGGGATATTTGCTCCCATCTTCAGAACTTCAAACCTAATGGTTTTTTGTTGATACATGGCTAAAACAAATTGACTTAAAATACAATACATGTCGGAATTGGGTTGTTACATTAAATTTGTAATTATCTTAAATCTAATGTGCTCCATCGTCAGGTTCTAATTCAAATTATAATAAATTAAGGTATATAACATCCAGAGCAACATCATGCTTTTAGACCAATTATTGGGTGTCTGCCATGGTGAATACAATTGACCTTTGGATATGACTATTTTTATACTATTGCTGTTAAGTGTTTATTTTTTATGTAGCTGCGATTTCATTTTCATTAAATTTTAATTTTGTTTAATATGTCAGCATAATGTGTTCCTAAATGTTTACTGTCTGTCTTATAATTTACTGTTGTTCTATTGTTTTTTGTGATCTGTATGGCTTCAAGTAATTTTCTATTGGTATTTTGTTGGTTCTGTTCCTAATGTCTGTGGTTTATTGAAGTTGAATTTATGCTGTAATCTTATGATGTGATGTGTTTTTTTGTATTTTTACAGTAATTAGTGCGTTGTGAAATTCTGGTTTCTAATTGCTTGGATGTTTCACCAATGTAGATTTTGGGGCAGTTTTGACAATTTAATTTATATATTACATTTTTCTTGTTTATTTTTTTTTATTTTTTTTTTTTTTAATTTCTTTATTGAGTATTATTACAATCTGTCTGTTGGACATTGGTTATAGTGAGGTAGGATGACATTCACACCATATGTACAAAAAAAATAAAATAAATAGAACAAAATAATAATCAAAAGTATATACAATAGACAATAAAATAAAATAACCTAAAAAAATAAGAAAATAAAACTAAGGAAAAAAAAAAATAAATAACATGCATACCTATATACAATCAGGCGAGGGAACTCCAGGAGAACCCTGCGCTACTCTTCCAACCGCGTCACTGGTACTAAAGCCAGCGGAGATTGGTCGAGAGCACTTTTCTTGTTTATTAAGTATATTTTATCTTTTGTACTGATGATGTGCCTGGCTCAGTTTTTTATTATTATAGTGCCCGAGTTTGATTTCCGTTATGTGATAATTTTTTAACACGACTTTAATTTTGTTAGGAAGTTCAGGTATGTATACAACTTCTCAGAAAAAACGAAAAAAGAAGCTAATGATTAATATTACAACAACTAAAATATTTTAAATGTAGACATTAATTATTTTATATTGAGTACACAAACATGTATTTTTTAATACTTTATTTTGAATATATATTGAGTCTGAGGTGTCCTCAACTCTTTGTTTACTTAACGAACAAACATAATTACCGAATACACTCCTCCGAAAGGGAGACGACCCCTTTCAATAGGTTTCTCGTTATTTATTTTTTCTCTGAGAAAAGCTTATTAGTAGAAGGAATCGATGGAGGCACTCGGTGTAGAGTGACAGTGCTCGAGGTTTATTAGAGCCGGGTAGACTGTGGACAAAAAGAGACAAGTTGGCCGACAAGGGAAGATATTGATCAGTGTTGAATACGGGCGCTCGATGTTGGCCGCTTGAATAAAGCATCAACGGGGGCCACTTTGCACACACCATTTCCTTACCCTTATTCACAATTAGCCTGTCTTTGTTAATTGTTAATCAGGTTCTGGCTATTGCTCCCCTTATCCGCTCAACCGTCGTCTATTTGCTCCTTCTCTATTTGCCGAGATAGTATCAATTTTCTTCTATCCGCTTCTTTTACCTCATTACTCCGGGCGCTGTTTGAGAAGATTGCAGTCCCTTTTCCGTTTTATTTCTTGTTTACAAAACTAATTGTATCCGAAGAAATGAGTTGTTTCTTAAAAAAAGAACAAAACCTACTCAATTACCGAATCTATAAGTAGTGGTGCCACTCTTCAGAGTTACTCACGAGGTAACTTTTTTTTTTGTTTATCCCAAATTTAGAGTTTCAGTCATACAGAGAGTTGTTCTAGAGATAATTTAACACACTTTAACGAGAGTGGGAAGGTCGAGTTCCATTCTGTTGGCCAACCACTAAAAAAATCAATATGCCCAAGCCGGATCAGAAATGGTTGGAAAGCGGCTCTAGACACGAGAATGTTGAAGCGGGCAACGCCTTAATCAGCTCAGCCATCACGGCCTTAACTCATGTTCACCAAGACCTTAACTTCGTTTTTATTATTTGATATCTTCTATCTGGCTACTTCTCGCATATATAAGAGACAGGCTCTAGAGATGCAACCAAACCAATTCTAGGAAGGAGTATAATGTAGTGATTCATTCCGTTGGTCCGCCATAAATTTCAAACCGGCAAAGTCGGATTTTAACTGGCGTCGCTAGACTCGAGAATGATAAAGGTTAGACTTCGACTCGATCGGCCCTCATGACCTGAATATTTATGTTATTTATCTATTTTTTAAATTTTTAATAAGGAAATATTACATTCTGTCTCAGTTGAGGACAGTTAAAACAGATAATAGAAAGCATAAATAAATAATGCAACAGTAATACAATAAATAGAAATAAGAACAAAATAAAATTCATAAAGAGAAAAATAAAGAAAAAAAATTACGAAAATAAATAAAATGTACTTTAAAAAGTAAAATAAATAACTTAAAACACGGGTATACCTATACGCGATACGAGGAAAATGCAAGGTCCTCGAGTTCCCAGGGCTTCTTCCTCAATCTCTTTCATGATATTAAATCATGTGGTAACTAAATACATACAAAGCAAAAAACATCCCAAACCTGTCCAAGGTATCAATAACAATGAATCAGAGGAAAGCGCCAGGACTCCTACTTTACTGTCAAATAATAGGAAAAGTTTGCTTACGCTTACAAATATAGGTACGTGTATATATATATAAATCTTGGTACTTCTTTAATTTATTTATGATTTGGTACTCATTTTTTACTTTCACTTACCTATATATGAAATATATAGTAAGGGTAAGTATTGTGATCGTGAAAATTTTTGATTCCGAGTTTTCAACGGAAATACACGTTTCGAGGTACCCTGAATCCAAATAACCTAAGCCCTGAAAAAAAGATAAATTAGAAAACTTTGCAATGGAATATAACAGGTAAATAATTAATAGTCGTACAATCCATAAACAACGGATCGTACAATCCATAATTAACTGGTGACATAATGAATAGTACTATTGTTATTTTAATCGTATTTATTTTTTGTTAGCTGTTAGCTTTTAGGTTTAGCTCGATTAAAAATGCAATTCAAAAATTTTATAATAGCCCAATATTGTCAGAAAATAATTTCTATTTAAAATTGAGCGGTAAGTGTGTGTCCCAGCTTATGGGGCAAAATTTTTTTTTTCCGTTTCATTGGCTGTGGGCTGACACTGAGGTAGGGAGACCCTCCTAGTGCATACCAAGCCTCTTGAAAGTGGGTAACATTAATTAAATAATTGATCAAGGAAAAAAGCCTGACGGTTGAGCGTGATCTTGGCCCGGTTTTCTCTCTGCACAACCATTGGCCTTGAAACAGTACTGTCCCTAAATAGTACTGAAACCAAGACCCTTCATGGGTTGTAGTGGTACGGGTTCTTTTTTTCATTTTTTAAATTGTTCACCGAAAACGAAGTTATAAATTTATAGCCTATGTTTTCTCCAACCGTAAATGCAGCTTTGAATATTTTTAAAAGCATACACTTCTTCACGTCTTATCTAACAAAAGTACAATAAAATAGTTTACTAAACAGTTGTTGAAATGCAATGCGGTGTGTTCACCGTCGCAATATTTTCCCAGAAAACATATTTAAAATTAGGTCTTAAGGATCGATTGTTTCAAAGTTAGTGGCTGAAATAAATAAATACAATGAAGTTATTCGTTCAATAATCATCAGTACCTGAACGGACGATTTCATTGTATTTATTTTTATTAGTAATTATTAATTTTGTGCAAATATATGAATATTATATATTTAGACAGCATTGTTAAAGGTTTGTTCAAAATATGCTATAACAGATCAATAGCTAATTACGGATTGCATATTATTATAATAGCGGAGGAGGTGCAGAGGGAATAGAATGCAGAAGAAGAGAGCTGCCAGCTGGACTGGTTTGCCTTGATGCACTAAGGATCCACCTCAAGTGCCTTGCCCCCGCTCTAAGGGCATATACCCTGCAATAATTGCAACGCCTTTTCCACTTTCTTATATTATCCGGTTTTATTAGCCCATTAACGTTTCCATTGCTTCGATCTTTTTCTACTCCTTAGTAGCTCCGCTATTGAACGAACAGTTAATCCTCTATAATCATCTTCAACAACTAAGAAAAAATAAATTATTTATGGGATAACAAATAATATAAAATTGTCCGATATCAAATGGCAATGTAAATGCATTTTTTTTCCTTCATCGAATATTCTTTAGATTTTTTTAAAATTTAATTTTCTATTTGTATACAAATATAACTAAATTTTTATAAATATCGGTATGTTTGTTTGTTTCGATGTCTAGGCGCAAAAACATCAAGGTCATAAGCGCCCGATCGACTAAATAACATCATTTAATACTATTTGGATGATTGGTACAAAAAAAAAAATAAAAAATAAAAAAAAATAAAATAAAATAAATAAAGAAATGGATTGATAGAATAAAATAAATAAATAAGGATAATAATAGACATTTATAGGTAATAAGATGTATAAAAAATGTATAAATAAATAAACTTTAAAAAATAGCAGTAGAATCAATAAATGAATTGAGATTAATAAACAAATGAATTTAAAATGAAATGAAATCAAGTGAAAAAAAAAAAATAATAATAAGAGAAAATATAATAAAAATAAATAGATAAAAAGGAAATTAATAAATAAAAAATAAATAAAAAAAGCCTGTCAAATGTGTTTTTTAAGTCTTTCACTATCCAGAAACTTGATGACTTTGGTAACTATTTCTTCTTGATTTCCCAGGGATGCTGATATATTCTGGGGTATTCCAAAATCTTTTAATCTTGCGGTGTAAAAAGGGCATTCTTCCAAAATATGTTTTATAGTTAGTGATTGGTTACACTTTTGACATCGGGGGATAGAATCTTTTGTTATGAGGTGGAGGTGAGTCAGTCTAGTATGTCCGATCCTCAGCCGCGTGAGGACGACCTCTTCTCTACGACTGCTGCGTCTGGAGCTGGTCCACGGTTGCACCTCTTTCTTTATTGTTTTTAATTTGCTAGGTGCGCTGTTGTCCCACCGTCTTTGCCATTCTTGGAATATGGTTTCTCTCAGAGGTCGTGCAAGTTCAGATGGTGTCAAAAAAACTTTACCGCGGCCTGGAAGAGTAAGAGCTTCCTTTGCTGCTCTATCAGCCATTTCATTTCCTTTAATTCCTATATGGCCAGGCGACCAGATAAAATGTGCCGTTGTTCCAACTCCATGAAGCATTTTTATAAGACTTAGAATGCAGTGTATCCCTGGATGGTCTGGATACATGTTATTCATAGCTTTCAGAGTACTTAGGGAATCCGATACAACAACCACATTTGCAACTGGCTTCTTCATGACGTATCGGAGACTCATTGCTACGGCGTTAATCTCTGCTGTGTAAACACTACAAAGATGGTGTAATTTATATTTGTAGGTAGTATCAGGAGTGACAAAGGCTGAAGCAGTAGATGTATCTGATTTGGATCCGTCGGTGAATATTCGAAGATGTTCAGGTAGCGTGATGATTATTTTGTGGAATTTTTCTTTGTAATCTGCAGGTAATGTAGAATCTTTGGTGAATTGGGTGAGTTGGAGATTTAATTTAGGTTGTATATAGGTCCAAGGGGCTGTTTCTTTTTCTATTTCATGTAATGTTATTTGTTTTAGTTTATTTATAATAAGAGACATTCTTTCTGCCAATGGTAATGTGGTATTCCTTTTTTCTTTAAATCTTTTTGAGAATTTAGATTGAAAAACATATTTATGGGAGGGGTGTGAAGTTTGCGGGTATAATTTAGTAATATAGTTTATTGCAAGTTTCTGTCTTCTAAAGGTATAAGGCCAGATTCGACACAAATGCTCAGGGTTGGGCTTTTTCTAAAGGCTCCAGTTACAAGGCGTATTCCAGTGTGGTGCACAGAGTCGAGCTTGGCTAGCGCATTTTTTCGGGCAGAACCGTAGACAAACCTACCATAATCTATTTTTGCGCCGATTTATACTTTAATCATGGTAGTTCTGTCTGCTTCCCAGTTAGTTCCACTAAGTACTCTCAGAAGCTGAAGTTTTTTAGTATATGTATCCATGAGTGATTGTATGTGGTGTTCCCAGGATAGACGTTTATCAAATAATAATCCCAAAAATCTGCAGGTGTTGACATATGGTAAGATGGCGTCACCTAAAAGAAGTTCTGGCGATTGTGGAGTATTTCGTTTTCTGCTATAGTGAATACATTTAGTTTTTTCAGAAGAGAAACAATGTTTGATTATGTTTGATTATGTTGAGTATGTTTTATTTGAAAAAAAAAAGAATAAATAAACTTGTTGGTCCGTTTGAATAATTCGCATAGCTAGGAGTAAAATTAAATTCCGAATATCTCGAAAAGTTTATACTTTTTTATTGATATTGTAATAAGGTGTTTCAAAGGTATTTAAATTTCCTAAAAAATGAAGGAAGTTTCATCGAAATCAAAGCACTGTTAGTATAGATATCGCGGGTATTACATATTTTTGGTTTATTATTTTCAATAATCATCCATTGTGATCGACCAAAAATTCAAGAACTGAACCCCCTCTCAAAATTTGAGGTTTCACGTTTCAGGATGCGTAGAATTCGAAAAACGAATAAAAAATTTTTTGTTCGTCCACCGTCCGCGTATTTTCTCCCAAACTAGTGGAACGATTTATTTTTCTATGTCACTAGGAAGGTAATGTTAGTTTAGATGCATATTTATTAGGAAATAATAAACCATTTTTTTTTTATTGGACCTTGGTACCACCTAATTTCCCAGACGTGCCATTCGTTTAACATAAGTATTACTAACACTAATTTAAGACAGCTAAGGGACGATATATATTTGGTCCCAGCTTTTCGGCCCAACGTGCGTTGCTTCGACTGCTATGGCCATTAGCGATGATTCTTAAATATAATTAATTAATTTCTTTTTTTTCTGCTTTAAGTGTTCTTTTTAATTTCATCTTTTTCGTTACATATAGCAATGTTTTCAAATTTGAGATTTATTCGTTCTTTAAGATATAATTTACAATGAAATAGGCATAGGGCAGTGAAATGAACGTAGTCACGTTTGGCATGTTGGTCGATGTAGCCTTAGAGGCAGATGGAGATGGGTCAGCTTAGTGTGTCCAACTCTTAACCTGTTAACTAACATTCCTTTACCGTCGTACTAGTTCTTCGAAGGTAGTCGAACATGATTGTACTCTTTGCACAAGCGGGGATGACTAAATAGTAGTCTTTCTCGCTGTTCCTTCTATTTTGTTTTTACTTCTCGTATAATTTATCGAGTCCATTCTTTGAGAAACGTAGATAGTAAACAGGGTGAACCAGAGCTTCCGACTACTCCTTTTGCTCCTACCTCAGGGACTCATAACTGTATTATCTTTTGACAACTTCAAGGTCATAACTTAAATTTTTCGGTGGTATGTGTTATTGGTCCATACATTTTGTAGTCCATTAGTGAATGATAAGGAGGCGGCCACAATACTGATTTGGCAATTTAACATATTTATATATTTACTAATGATTATGATTAAATTTAAATAAATTCTTTCCACACAAAAAGTTTAACGAACAAATAAATTAAATCGATAACAATTAATTAATAACGGATAAGGATTAGGTAATCCTAATGCTTAGAAAATCAAATAGTTAGATTAAATAGTTCTCTTCTATGTAACTCCAATTGACATGACGACAATCGGAAGGCACACAATGAAGGAGGTACCTAACCTGATAAGAGTACAAGCTCAGAAAGGCCACCTCAGAGCCGTGAAGAATCGCCCTACCTCAGGTAGCATTCCAACTGAGTCTGTTAGGGGCCAACGCTTTTTGTCACGTTTTTTATATTAAATGATCGTTTTAACCTGTTTACATCGTTACACCTATCTTACAGATTACAACACGAAAACATTTTTATAGTCAATAATTCAGACTCGATTATGTTTACCGATCTCTATGGTAAATTGCTCGGTTGAAGCGGTAATTAGTAGTGTTGCCCAAAATCGGTCTTGTTCTTGAACTTTGCAAGACCAAGACCAAAGACACCTACCTATCTGTTGCAAGACCAGGACCAGGATCGGTAAAAAAAAAAAATCGATTTTTTAAATAAAAACTAAGGCAAAATGGTTACTAATACTTGACAAACCTAGTTTGTATATGTAAATAATAGGTATAAGCAATATACTTTTGCATTTAACTCCTCTAATTTTTCATTCGGGCTTAGTTAGGTTTCTCCTATCAAAAAAATTACAGTAGTATGTCTGTAGTAATAAGCTAATAAGTAACTGCAAGATTGTTGCAAGATTTTGGAGCAAGCCTAAGACCATGACCAAGACTGAGTTCGCAAGACCAAGACTCGTCTCGGTCTATCATTTGGGCAACACTAGTAATTAGCAATATAGAATTTATATTGGATATTATTCCATGATAACATTTATGGGAAAAGTTCTGTCATAAAACTGACGACTCTGGCGTTTGTTACTTGTATACGCCTATTGTAAGCCACTCACACACGGCAGTTATCGGCGTCCGTGGCACCGGACGTTTGGCAACTATTTGTTTTCTCCTTTATCCTCTACCTGGTCATTTCTGAGAGAAAGAGAGAGGATTATTGTGCAGATTCGACCAACCTGACTTTACCAAATAAATTTAAGCTAGGAAGGATGGAATAAATATCTTGGCTCAAATCAAAATAAATTTTAACCGCCCAGACCGATTTCGAACGGGTGTTGTTGCTACATTCAAGGCTGCTAAGCTTTAACACCCTAGGTCAACACGGTATTTGAGAAATACAATAACGCGGAGTAATGATCAATATTGTCTTTATGATTTTTAGTTACAGCAATAACATTGGAAGTTATTAATTTTTTATTGATTCAATATCTCAAAGAACACATTGGATTCACTATCGAAGTGTTATTCCAAAAGCAGTGCATTCCGGTAAGAAATTGCAACTAATTCTCATTTCCGTCTATTTTAACTAGGGGAAGATCGTCTGGAGGTTTCTTTACTTTTTGTAAATCAAACCACACAATTTGGACTTCAGCAACTCCTCTGTTTCTAACTCCAACCTTGGAAGATACACCGACGCTTTTTAATTCTTTATGCAATAATACCCTTAGTAGTTCATCTTATTCTTTATCCATGAATACCATTCTTTTTTAATTGCTAATTATTCTCATGTCTATTACCCTAAAATGTTATTTCAATAAACATCGAATTAAAGTTTACAAAATAGCTCGCTTGTGCCAACTTTTAAATTCAAATGTTTCTTCAATCAAGCCCATCAACTTATGATTAAAATGATGGTGAGAATATCAATAAATCAAATACAACTTTATAGTCATTTCACTCAGAAAATCTATAATGTAATCGGATTATCTATTTAAAGATTAACCGATTACACTTAGCTGCTACAATGTAATTTTAAAAGTTTATTCTATTTTTTATGACACATTTTAGCGGTTCGAATTGATATAAATTCTAATTTCTTTCATTACGATGTTTGATTAGATGACAAGTGACAAAAACGTATCTTTTTCCAAGAATTTTGAAACAATCTTTATTTAATTTTTTTTCACTAAGGCTGTTTTTTTAAATCACTTTCGTTCTTTGAATTCATTTTCAAATCCTGAAGAGAATTTAGGAGAATTCCAAAGTTTCATACAATATTGAGTATTTGTCATTTTTCGATTAATGAGTAGTCAAATTAACAACTATATCTAAAAATGCTCATGAATTAATGTCAATCCAAATTTGTATTAATTCATTTAACATCATGGTTCCATACACAGCTGAATTAAGGCTTGAGACACTATTCGTTAGTCGTTAAATATTCTAAATATTTTTTTAACATTGTATGATTTGTTCGTTAAATTTTTTATCATTTTCAACCATGTACTTGAATCCTATCTCTTAATTCTGAGTTTTCTTCTGGTTTCTAGGCCTAGTTTACAATATATTAATATGTGTTTAATAGTTGTAGTCGGCAATTGATACACACTGGCGGTGGTTTTCCTTCTAAAAGTTTGCCATAAGTAAGCATAGTGTGTTTTAAAGTTAATCTAAAGTCAATCCTAATGTTTTTTATTATTAAATATCTGTACACAAGTATTAGTAAAGCTTAATAGATTACTTTAATATAATAGATTATTAATTTTTTTATTTCTGTTAACGCAGTCGAGTGTACCCAGATCCGTTCAGCATCATTTCTTTATTTTCTTCGTTCCTTAATCTCTGAAAAATCCCAGAAGCAGCTGAAAATATCACGAACACATTATAGCTGGTATTTAGCACTAGTGTCAGCTTTTTGTTGGCGAGTCATTTTACAACCCTTTTTTACACTCATGTCATTTGATCTAAGGAGATAAAGATAGCCGTCGACGGTACACGTCTTTACTTAGCAGCTCAGGAGCCAAGGAAGAAGAGAGTGAAAAAAAAATGGCCGGAGGACACAAGTACTATACTTGTATTCAAGAGGAGTTGGTCCAGCAGTCACGTAGAGTCGCTGACTATGGAGCGGTTAGCCGTTCGTCTGATTTCACTTTATCTTTGTGTGAACTTGTCCTAAGCAAGGGTTAAGGACCTGCGTCCTCCTTGGACAGCTTTATACGTTTCTCTTCTGCCCGTCGGAGTAATATGATTCTGGGCGAGTCGGTCAGGTCCGGCCTGTTTCATATCTGAATGGAACCGTTAACTGCCAGAGGTTGCTGTGGACCTCCCAGTCAAAGTACAAAGCATGGGCCCACCAAAGAAAAATGCTGCAAATTATTTCACAATGGTTTATTATTTCCCAACAATTATACATCTAAAGTAACATTACTTTTCAAGTGACAAATTAAAAGAATGACTAAAATAATTCCTATTATTTGCCTTAACATTTTTTTTTTTTCATCATTACAAATTTGCCCAAAAAAATAATAACATTTCTTCAGTAACACATTCAAAAATCAAAATCCAAAACAAATGATTTGAAGCAGAACATAAATAACATCTAGAGATCATACCTTTGCTCTAAACTGTCCGATTTTACCTTTTTTATTTTTTAATGGAAATTTCATAAACTTTTAAATAACCAGCAATATCAACAATAAAGTGTATAATTTTTTAGTTATTTGGAATCTAATTTTACCAACCCTCGTAACTTTTTTTCCAGCTTCTTTTCGTTGAAGTGTGTTACATAGATAAATTTAAAGGGTATCGAGAAGACTAGACAATTTCCATAGAAATCGTTACATTGGTTTATTAGCTGCAATCTATAGCAACGCAGGTTTTTCGGCCACCATTTTGAAAGGAAAAGACGGATAGTAATTTCAATGAAAGAGGATCATCCTCGGGTGTAGTTAGTGTAGCCCCAGAGCTCAATTCCGTAAGTCCAAATAGGTCTTATTATTGTCATATATATGAGTCGTTTGTAATTGATTGAAAGCTTAGAGTGTTTGTCTAGTAAGTGTTGGAGTAGTCGGAAACGTCGAACAGTTTCTTGTCGTTTCAGTCTTGTATGAGTCGTTAGTCGAGGTGGAGTCCTAGGTAACGGATTTGTTCAATTGGGATAAGTGGGGAATTGTTAAAGAATACTGTAGGACATGAGGTCATAGGTTTGCGACGCAGGGCAAAGGTAATTTGATGGGATTTATTGGAGTTTATTTTAATCCTCCAGTTTTGACACCATTCTTCAAGACTTGTGATGTGTGATTAAAGAGTTTGGGATGCAATTGATGGATCGTTGTTAACTGATAGGACACACGTGTCATCGGCATAAAACATAACTCTATTTTGTAAATTATAATGCGTATACAGCTACTAAATATTACCATGTCTTATGAAAAAAATATTAGAAAATTCTGTCTATGGTATTGTATAGGATTGTATGTGTTATTACATATGTTTTTTTTTAATTGGACTTATTGGAAGAATCAATTATTATTTATTCAGAAATATTACAACCCGCCACAATTAAGGACAAAGAATCAATTAAACGTCATTTCGTGTGAGTAGTTTCTTTATTTTTCTTCCAAAGTAATTATCGTTATGTACACAACAAACAAAGCTTGCGGACTGAGTTCCTCCAAAAAAACTAAATACTGGATCCGCTACTGCTGTAATTCTTTTTCTGTAATTCTTCTACTACTGTAATTTCGGTATGTGATTACTGAGCATGATTAATATACAATTTGTTTGATTTATATTTTTAAATGAATAATATGATTTTCATTGATATTTTATTTACTGAATTCGAATCATCACAACGAACGATTGAATGTTATTTTCAAATAAAAAAATAGATTTCCATGTCTATATACTTATGAAAACAGATCTATGATTACCATTCGCCGGTTTGCTAAACCGATTTTATCGAGTGGAATTTTCAAGGGTTGTTTCGACGTAAGGTGTTAAGTTCTACAAGATTTTCAATTTCTTGTTTTTCAAGCTTGCCTCTTTCATTTAAACTTTAATTTAGACATTTGACCTTCTTTATTTAAGTTTGGGTGTAACATTAAAGCACAAACACACAAGTTACGACTGGAAAAATTCGTTGTTACCACTATCTCACACACATGAAAGCTGGGTAACAAGAGTTCCCCAAACACTTAGTAAATCACTAGATATTTACTAATCCGGTATCGATTGAAGATAAGGGCTGTAGGGTGCACACACAGAGGGGAGGGTGAGCAGACTTATAAGGACTCCATCCCTCCCGTATTATGCTCCCCCAAAGGAAAATAAAATACATCACTCTTATCCTGTGCGATACTCTCGCACTCTTTATTTCATAGTATGTTTGGATTTGGTTTTGTTAGTATGAGGTTTGGGACAAAAAATTTAACTCGCTAAATTCTCTACGACTATTTTTTTTTATCATCGAACACAAAAATTAAAATTATAAGGGACATAAATCCTTATATCCTATACCTATAGGAAGAGGGTACTAAACCATGACAAGCAAGAGCTTGTTAATGGAAAATTTGCCTTATCATGGAAGCGATTGTAGTGCGTCCATTTGTATTAATTACACTTCGACAAGCCCGTGTTTAAACAAGTATTTAATTATATTGTTTTTAAGATTTTATAATTGTTTGCATAAAGATATTGCTAGTCTATTTTAAGGGTGATAAAATTAAATAATTCAGGACGCAGTCATAGTTAGTCTATTTTAGTTGGTAACGTATATTTTCTGTATTTCAAGGTAGGTTTTGATGTAGTTAGAAATATTGATTTTTTTAAAAACTTCTCAGGTGTGAATATGGATATAAAGTTATAAAAATATTATTGAAATGTTTAATATTATTATTTAGTCAGGCATAAAATCAGTTTATATACTGTAATTTCCTAAAAACGGATTCTAAATAAATAATTTTTGAAGTAAAAACTTCTTTAGGAGCGTTTTGCACTTTCTTTTTTTGTAGATAGCGAATTAGGTTTAGCAGTCAGATCTCCTATCTGTAACACTCGAGTAAAGTTGGCTGGAATCTACTAATTGAATTGTTTTTGCATATGGATTAAAATATTTCAAAAACTAAAAATTGCATATTGTGAGCGAGGGAAATGTTTATCATTCCATCTTCTTTGTAATAAGCTATTTTTCAAAATTGTATCTTAACGCTAAGATATCGATTAAAATATCTCATAAACTAAATATCGGACCTACATATTATAAGCTAAGGAAATGTTGAGCTTTTCCTCCTCTTTATAATTAGGTATTATTTAAAATTTATATGCAATATTATTAATCTCACCTTGATGTTTTTACTCCTATCGTGTGCTCTAAAGCACACACGTTAGTTTTTTTATTTATATATTTATTTAACAGCCTTCCACCTTGTACTAAATCCCTCATAACGTTACAAGAAATAAAACTAATAAATACATGTATAATGTTAAAAATCAATAATTGAGTATTTTAAGTATCATTTCATTAGTACCTTGTTTTTCTGGTCATTTTTAAAAAAATATTATACGGAATGCCCTGTAACAATTACATTTTTTTAATTATGTTATTCTCAGGTGTTTTATTTCACAATTATAAATATACCCAACTAATTATAAGCAAATACACATTAGGTTAGTTGTAGTTATCCACAGTCATAAACGGTAATATTTTCCTTTGTTTATTTTTTATTTCATTCATACATATTATTAATCCTATATAATTGTATAATAATTTTAAATATGGTCTGTAGTGATTAATAAGTATGATGTGTTGTTAGCAACCCAATGTAATTGGGCAGCACCATTTTATTTTATGATAATAAAGCTATTCTCTCTGTTATTTTGTAGGGAGCAGGGTAGCTCAGTGGATAAGTATTGAATTCCAAAGCCCAAAGCCCCAGGTTCGAATCCTGCTGATGAACAGTAATTTTTCATGAGCAGTGGATCGGGATCGGGGACTCTCCTGGAGTACACCCAGTCTCTATAAAGAGGGTACTATTAATTAAATAATTAATTAAGTGAGAAAACCTGAAAAAGTAATTTCTTACTACTTACTGTACCCAAAACCTTTCATGGGTTGTGTTGGTACGGATATATATATTTATTTTATATTTTGACAATATTTGTATTTAATACTTTATTACACCAATGAAATTGAATTCATAACGCTCTGTTGGATAGCACTTCAAATGTTTTCTCTATAAGTAAATATAATCAATAACAAAACATAATCATTTCCTTGAGTAAAACCACCGTTTTGGAAAAAAAGGAAGTATAAGAGTGGAGTCGTTGTTGAAAGGGGCCAGACCTTTGACTCTCCCCTTTTAATAATTAAGTAGACTTCCTCATTATCTCAGTTCTTCCCCCGGCCAAACTTAAAAGGTAAAATGTCTGCTTTTACATTTCTTATAAGTTTCCCATTTAATTTCACCCGAAATCATTAATTAAACGCTGTTAAGTAGAAACTCACTATATACAATTTCTGTATTTTATCTTATAATATTAATTAATTGCTTTAATTCATAAATTTCTCAAATAGGTGGGGTTTTATTTAAGTCTGCTTCAACAACCCAATTTTTAGAGCAAGTGAAGTGAGTTTCTTTCAATTAAAGTATTGGACCTATTCATCTAATGCAGGATCTTTTCTAAATGTTGTTAAGATTTAGAGATATTCATATATTTTTTAAAGCTAGTAAAAAATTTGATATCGAAGAGTTTGATAATTTTATCTATACATAATTTTATTTTATATTTTTCCTAATTAAATCCGTGAGTGCAGAAACCACTTCAGCCACAATTAAAATTGTTCAGGAGAGAGAAAAAACATCATAACTCCTCCAAATTTTCAAATATTTGAACTTTTTTTTCCCTCTGTCATAACATGAATTTATGTTGATGTCATGCAAAAATTATCTAATTTCGACATAAATTAGGCTCAGAAAAATTAAAAATTTGATTTGGACTCATGTTGTTTCTGTACTCAAATGTTTTTTACAGACAACTGAAAACTTGAAAAAAGGTAACCATCCATTAAAAGTTTATATTTTTTTATTAACAATTCATTGTACAACGATTTATATTAATTTTAATTTATTTAACAATTGAATTTGATTATAATTGTAAATACAGAGGCTCGGGATTTTATATTACTAACAAAAATTACGAGTGATAATTAACATAACATAATACATTATAAAATAATTTACATAATGTATTGTAAAACAAAGAATATAATATTATTTACAAAAATAAAATTATACATATAGTAAATATATTTTTTTATTAAATATATTTTATTTAATAAATAAGATTATTCATTAAGAATGTTGTGTGTAAATATTTCTATTCACTTCTGTAAATTTAAGCGTATTCATTTTGATAAACGTTAATCTTGCCGTATTCACTTTTACTGGTGTAACTACAACCGTATTCACTTTTACAATTGTGAATACGGCCGAAATTTATATTTACAGCCGTGAATACGTATCACCTGTATTCATATTTATTTTTAAGTATAAGTACCATAAATATAAATGGTATTAGTATGTTTTTTAATATAAATATGCCCATCTCTGTTGGTCACGCGATCCAGCGGTGGGTGCAGAAACCACGTCAGTCACTGGCTTAATGTTATTTCTGTGCTAACGATCTAAAAAGATGTCATATATTTACGGAACTACGCAACAGATTAACGTGGTTCTTGCACTCAACACGCATCTTGCCTTTCTAAGCTCTTTTCATCGAAAACGATTTTTCACATTTTTTTTTTTTAGTGAAATGATTTCTGCACTCACCGATTCAATTATACATTGGTTATAAAATGATAATTTAATATATCATATATTCGCAAAGACAAAATAATTATTACGATAACGATAAATGATGAATGTAATGACTAGAAAATAATTAAAATGTATATTTATTAACAAGAATAATTTGTTTCTACAGATGGAGAGTATTGCCCCAATACGTAAGCAGTAATGCGTCATTGAAATATTAAATGTCTAGACCTTCAATATTCATTAAATGTCCAATTTAATTGAAAACAGCAAACTGTAATTTAAACGAATCAAAAAACTGTTCCAACATTTTTGGTGGATGTGTTTCCAATCATGCATTATATACAGATAAATATAAAAAATAAAATAAAAATAAGATAACATTAATATTGATAGTAATATATGTACAAATAAAATAACTATTGGAAATTAAAGGAAAAGAAAAAAAACGGTGATTTGAACGAAGTCACACTCAACCACCACGATTTCTCCCTACAAATAATTAAAGCTACTCATTTTATAGAGGCTGGGTGTGCCCCAGGAGGGTCTGCCGCCCCAGTCGATCCGCCGCCGACGAAATAGAACTAAGAATTTATTTGTCATAAGCTGGATATAAACACGGAATCTTCTGCATTCGAGCTCAGTGCCCTACCATTAAGGTACCTTACTCTCAAGGTAAGGAAAGATAAAGCAAAAATAAAATAGAATATCTTGAGCACATTCGTACCTGTGTTCAATATCAGTTTTAAAAAGATGAAAAAATCTATTAAATTGAAACGTTTGTTATTTTCATAAAAAAAAAAAATTATTTGACAATGGATTATTATTTCCAAACAGTTGTTCATCTATAGTAACATTACCTTCCTAGTGACAAAGGAAAACAAATAAAAGGTGATTCCAAACATCTAGAGACCATATTTGCTCCTAATTGTCTGATTTTAACGACTTTTTTTTTATTTTTTAGGAAATTCCGTAAACTTTTGAATAATCATATCACCATAAATACAATATCTACAAAAAAGTGTATAGGCGCTACAGTCTATAGCAACGCAGGTTTTTCGATCGCCATCTTGAAAGGAAATGGCGGATAGAATTGTCAATGAAGTGGAAGAGGATCTTCCACGGGTGACCTCTAATTTTAGTCCAAATTTTAAAAAAAAATCGGTCCAGCAGTTTCGGAGAAAATGCTCGGACGGCGGACAGATAAACTTTTTTTTTTTTTTTTTCGAATTCTACGTATCCTGAAACGTAAATCCTCAAATTTTGAGAGGGGGCTAAGTATTTGAATTTTTTGTTCGATTACAATGGTTCATTATTGAAAATAATAAACCAAACTGGTTTGTTCGAATACTTTTTCACACCACTGAATACTTAATTAATATATTTATATTTTGTTATTATATCTATAAATCATTATAGAACACACCTCCCTGATGAAGACCTGCAAAGTCGGGTCGAAACGTTGGCTTTCAATAAAATATTTAGCCTATTTATGACCGCAACCCCGGACCATCTTCCTTTATAAATCATTATAAGATGTTAAAACTTCAAAACATCTGTACTAGTTTCGAATTGGATGGTGTTTATAATCGCTTTAAGAGGATACTTTAAGATGGATTTATTAAAAGGGCAGTGACCAGGAGTTTATTGAGGGAATATTGAAGACGGGAGTTAATAAGAAGCAACATAAGGAGGACCATAACCCCTCGTTCTGGTCGACAGGTGGGCCGCGCACCTGCCTCTACCTAGCTTCTGTAGCCTTCCATTGTCAGCTGCCGGGTCATGATACTCCAAGCTCTCATACTTAGACCCCTTTTATACCCGGCAGCCGCAACTTAGGATGAAGAGCTGAAGGATGCACTCATAAAGATATCCGGTCGAGCCACAACTCATAACCAATGAAAAACTCAACAACCTCCCCTAAGATACAAAATCTCTTTAGAATAAAATATAAAAAACATATTGGCGAAATAGTGTGAGCGTACTGTTTGATACTAAATCTAGATGCGTATTCATTATAACAGAGAGAAATAAGTGAAAATATAGCATAACTGAATAAAATATTAAATAGTAAATAAAAAAACAAAACTACATTTTAAAAATATATATATAACATAAGAAAGTAGTATGAGAAACATTTGAAATGTAAAAGAAAATGATTCCATATAAAACGATATTAATTAGACTAGGCAAGGAAAAGTTGGATGAAAAGCAGAGATTTGAATGGGGAGACCAATGTAGCACGATATATGAAGAGAAGAATAGTTGGGGTGGTCAGTCAAAAAAGAAGGCAAAATAAATGATAATATTTATTTTTACATATGCCGACGTTTCGACCTGAAGTTCAGGCCTTCATCAGGGCGAAGAAAATAACCACATAACAAGGTATGAGAAACATAAGTAGTGATGGTAAAAAGAATAAAAAAAAATTAAATACAAAAAAAAATAAAAAAATAAAATAAAGTAAAATGAAATTGTTAGAATAATGACAATAGTAAGAACAAAAGAGATAAATAATAATAACCGTTACAAAGTGTGAAATGATGAAGTAAGCATAATCAAAAAGGGTTATTTTCTTAGCCCTGATGAAGTCCTGAACTTCAGGTCGAAACGTCGACATATATAAAAATAAATATTATCATTTATTTTTGCCTTCTTTTTTGACTGACCACCCCAACTATTCTTCTCTTCATTATTCACGACAGTCAACCATTTACCAATTATTAGCATGATATATATTGGTAAGAATAGAGTTTTATTGGGAGACAGCTTAAGTTAGGAAGGACTTGTCCAGTAAAGATAGCGTAAGAAGATGCTAGATGTCAGAAGGAGGTGATCGGGTGAGACCAGATTGGATGGACGATTTAAATTATAGGCACTATAATGTGTAGGATGGGAGCTGAGTTCTTATATCTTGATATAGAAAGGACGCAAGGATCTACTGACATCTGTTTGAGGTGTGGAACCATAATACCTCGCCATAATACTGGTGTATACGATTATTCCTGGCGACCCTGAAAACACTTCTAACCAAGCATTTCGTCAGCCGTTTAAGTCTTACTTTAAGTTCACCAGAACTCCGCCGTACTAGACAGCTGTACTTAAAGTGGAGGAACAGAAGGAATGGTACTTGCTGTTTACGGGTTTTACTTGGCAGGAGATAAAGCAGGAGATTGAATTGTTTTAGATTCGATAAGATTCTAATGCGAAATATGTGAGATGAATTATTTCCGTTTTGTTTTAAATTTCTTGAAAAAGATTTGTCTATTCCACAAAATATGACAGAAAAGAAAAGAAATTGCGGATGACCGATGACCGTTTGAGGTAGAGGCAATAAACAAATAATAATAACTTTTAGGGCAGGAGTAACTATTTTATCTATTAATATTTATAAATATATCGTTAACAAATTATAATGGAACACAATGTACAATATGAAGTAATAGGTTACAATCAGTACTTTGTTTGTGGTGATTGGACTCAAAGCTCTTCCATGTATTTCCCCTCCCCTAAACCCTTCTCACTAATCAAATATAATTCTGCAACAAATAAATATAATTTGTATCGATGTACATTCTGCTTTACATTTATACTCTACTTTTTCATAATAAATTTCTCTGAAATATAAACGATTGTGGCAAGTCAGACTCATTTATTTGAATATTTCTAACTAAATGTTTTAATTTTATATGTTCAGGAAATAAAGCTGATACTTCAATCATCATTTTTACAGGACTGATGATTTGTTTTAATCAAAAAGAGCTCACTTACTAAATAATGGCAATATGGTTGGAGCTGAAGAAAATATCTACTAGTCGCAGACTGTAGACTGTTAATACCCCTACAAGATTGATTTTTCCGCATATGGAACACTGGATTTATATATAGTATAATATAAATTTTATATCATAAATTATATGTAGTTTATAAATAGTATAATATTTATTATATGAGTATATTATGTAATAGTATTAAATAATAACTTCATCATTTAAATCTCAATAATATTTTTAAACAAGGACTATAGTAGCGATCTAATGTGCGGTTGAAAGATAAACTTTTCGCAGGCTATTTCCATGCCCTTAGTACCCTTAGCGAATTGTCTTTATACTCTGTTCTGAGTAACTCCCTTGTTCCAAGCATTGTTTACCAAACACCCCCTTGTTCAGTTAGATCCTTAGCTGAGTTACCTGGACGGGGTCGCAGATGTCTCCCATTCAACAACCTCAACCGTCGCCTCACAGCTGGTTTGTACCTGACAAAATTCTGCTACAAGATTTTTTTTTTCTTTTATTCAGGAAGACATCCGATAACAATGGCTTCCCACGCTTCTGTTCCCCTCAAAGGGACACCCACGTCATTTCCAATATCCTTTCCTCCAATCTTCAAAAGGTTTTCAATACCTCTTCCCTCGTCAAGATTTCCTTAGACCGATTTATCTAAATCGGCATATCTAATCTAATTTAGACTTCTTGCGTAATTTTAAAGTTTAATCTCATAGTATTGAAACCAGGGTTGGAACCATGATGGTGCAAAGAGGACACAAGACACAGAATTTAGAAAATGGAAAATTTATACTAAAAATGCCTAAAAAATAAACTAAAATAAAAATATTCTAGAGGTGGAATAATCTAAGTATTGATTAACACAAATAACACAAATAAATAAAATAAAATTAATATAACAATGTCTTTACATTTTTTCAGTATCTATGTAAATGTTAAATTTCTTTAAAAGGTCAGTATTAGGCTAATAAAATTATTGATATATTTTCAAATAAATATAAAAACGATGGGTTGAAAGTTTTATATAGAATTATCAAGTCCATCTCTTGATTATTAAAAATCATTTAATGTTTAAATAAGTAATTTCCTTAATTTATACGTTTAGTCTTGTGTGTAACAACTTTAATTATTTTTAGTCTGTGTGCTTCCACATTACAAAATATATCTTGAAGTGGCTAGATTTATTCTTTGAATTTTTTTTTCTCACTATAAACGGTTCACTTTTACAAAGGAACTAACAACTCATTGTTTGTAAATTCTCAATAATATATTTACATAATAAATTACTTTAATAGATTAATAATAATTACTTTCAGAATCAATTTTTTATTGGAACAGTCTTGTACGATACTGAATCATTAATAAAGGTGTGTAATTTATTTTTCTGAATGATGAATGATCATCGTTGGCTGTGAACAAGTGTTACGAACGAATGAAACATTGGTTGAACCATTATTTTCTTATTGGCTACTACTGGTTTCCTCTCTGTAGCCTCAAGACATATTAGTCAGAGGCACAGACCCCTTTTTATCAAATTATTTAGTAACAACAATGGGGGGAGTGAGAGGGGGAGGGAGCTCCTCAACTTCTTACGAGTTGTGGGGATTATTTCTTCTCTTCTGTTCAACTGGAGGTCCGCTCGACTTGGAACTACATAGAGCTCGATTACTCGATTACAAATTTTAACAACCTAAAAAGTGAGTAGCTTCATATCATCGTAACATATATTTTTTTATTTACGAAAATTCTTGTAATTGGAGATTTCTCAATATGGAGATCGGCAAATTTTGTATATTAAATTAGGTACTAAATACTCATGAAGACACATTTACTTTCCGCTTGAATCATAAGATAATTTAATCACAAACTCGCTAAAAAAAACGTGACCTACAAAAATATTGGGCCTAATGGCGTGACCACCACCCACAACATGTTAAGATAACAAGGTTATATAGGCCAAACGGCCCAATATTTTTTTACGATTCAAGTGGAAAGTAAATGAGTATCTAGTACCTCATTAAATTAACTAATATTTAATTAATTACTGACGATACTGAGAATTATCGCCGATAAAAAAATATTGGTTACGATAAGATGAAGCCATTAATGAAGTTTAAGGCGGATGTTAATAATTTGATTACACGGGCTATATCGTCCGGTGAAAAAAGGGCCGATCTAAAAGGTGAATTAGGTGGCTCGATATCCGAACGGAGTGAGGAGTCAAAAAAATCGAAGACCTGACTGCCGGCCGGACAGACCGACAAGTAGACGGAACATGTGGCGGGAGGTTAACTTGCCAGGGTCATTAAGACTACTTTATGGCCTAGAGGGAGGCCTTTGCCCGCAGCAAACGTTCTCAGCCTCTACTTCTTTAAGCATGTTTACGCACGATCTTATCTCCCTACCTTAATGTTTAAACAGCCAATCAATTTACAATTATGAATTGCCTATTACCGCAGTGTTATTAATGACGATTATTTTATCTTTGATAAAATAAACAGTTAGATTCAATAAGAGAACAATTTATTGCAATCAGATAACAAATAAAATGTTGTTGCAGTATATCTTCATGCTAGAGTGTGAGAGAGAAAGGGGGTGGTAATTAATTTAAGAGTATGCTGAAATTAGTCTTTGTTCCATTTCTTCCAAAATAATACTAAAACCCAATCCAATAAATTTTACATAAATTATTTTTTTAAATTTAATAAGATTTTTTTTTCTTCATATTTCATCTACACCTGTCATAATCTTGACAATAAGCTGATGTGTTGTTATTGTTAAGAAAATTGGAATTTTAGGCATGAAGAAAAATAGTACCCAGCTACACCTCTTCCTTGTATTGGTTTACTTCCTTAATTCAGGAAAAGTGATCCTCGTTATTTGCGAGGATTGTGTCACAAGACAAAAAATAATGAGTTAGGTATCAAATAAGATAGATTCCGGCAAAATTTTATTAGGTTTATTAGTTACTTTTTTTGCCACATAAAGTAATGAATATATCATGAATATTTAATATGCTTGGCAGAAATTTAGATTGTTAACATAGGATACAGGAGAAATTGGAATCTCAAATCCAAACCCAAATGATCCCAGACAGATGAAATTTTTGTTATAATTAATTTATAATAAGAAGCGATAATTAGTTTTATAAAAGTTGATAAAATAATAAAAAGTTCGAATCCAACAGGCTTCAGCGATTTATGATGATCTATGATTGCATCTTAGTTACTTGTCGAAATTGTTTCATTTGAAACGGATTCGTTTGAGAGAAATAAACGAAAAATTGTTAAAGGAATATGAAGGGCAGGATTACGTGTGGATGTGTCAAAAGGAATAGATGTAATAGGATTTATTTTAATCCTCCAATTTATAAATTTCAATTGATTTGATATGTGACTGCAGAATTTGTTTGATTTTTAAGCAATTACTTCTTATGTATTACATAGTTTTAAAATGGGCTTTAAAATACAGAAAGATTTTTAATTACAGTAAATAAGTTTAATTAGTTAAATAAGTTGGCTATCCATAGTAGATAAGGAATATACTTATTGATTATTGTTTTTAAGTTGGACTGGAAGGATTGGACACGTTTTATATTGGACACATTACTTTACGGTTAGCCACTTAATTTCTGTTTTGAATTTTTTTTCTTGCTTTATCTAGACATGGTATTGCGGACTACGGAGTCTTTGCAAGTTGAGAAGGAATTTTAGTTCCGACCATTTTACTTACCTCCATGGAAAACGTATCTGTTTCGGTATCCTTTCTACCTACGGTATCCCAATGAAGAGTTTTTATAGGCCCATCTTTCGTCGTCATTAATCCTAAATGGCAGTCCTTGACTCCAAATGAGTATCTCCATGATGTAAAATCGGTTTGAAAAAGTTTTATGATTTATTGTGATTTGGTAGTAATGAACTATAATCCATGGCTGTGGGGTAGAAAACAAGGGCTAAACTTTCTAAGACATTTGCCTAAGACAATCTAAGACATTGAAACCTAATATTTGCCTACGTATTGGATGCATTCCCTAATATATTGCGCATCCATATTGTGCACTGGGTTCCCGTGTTACTGTCTCTAATTTAGAAAAATTGTTTCCACAACAAACTTGCCGGATGCTCAGGACGGTAGGGTTCGCAAAATAAAAAAAAAATAATTAAGAATCAATTAAATGTTAATAACTGTCTAACGAGAGCCACGCTATTAAGTTTGTTGAATTTGGAAAAGAGCGAAAAAAATAAAATAAATAATAATAAATAATTTAAAAAAAAATTGGAGTGAGCTACGAACTCGGAACATGTGGGTTTAAAAACATATGTTAGTTAACCTCATAACCTATCGAACCTTCTTAATCGGTTAATATTCATTTAACCTAATCCCTCGAACAGGGATTTACTATTCCATGCTAAACCTTAAAAAAAACAACAATAAAATATATACATAAAACGTGAAAACAAACTGATGAAAATAAAACTGGCTAGTATTAAAACTAATGATGAATTTACTTACTTCTATTGAGTTAAATAACTTAAATGAAATGAAAATTATGAACAAAAAATTAGATTTATAAGAAAACAAAAAAAATGCAATTAACTTTAATTATAAAAAAAATAAATAAAATTGTTATAGAACTAAACATTAACTTAAACCATACAATAAACCAATTACAAATATTTGAAGAAAAAAAATAGATAGGAAATAAAAACTTATATATACATATTTACAAAATCTCAATGCCGAACTTTGTCCAATTGGCAAATTGAGTTATCTGAGAAAGCGGGAACTTATTCCAGCTAGCGTCATCAGGGTCTCCCTAGTTTATCTCCTCAAGCTGTAAAGATGTTCATTCACCAACTTGTAAAATCAGGCGGCACTCGTCGCTGATAATCACAGGTTCATGGAAAGGAAGACAAAATCTGGTGAACAACATAAAACTAAAATATTTCACACACATAATCCTTAGCGTGCAACACTCGCGAGGTTCCGCCATCCCCCTCTAAACTCTCTTTTGTTTTTCTCCCAATCATCTGTTGGTTATTCCAATCCGAAATAAAATGAATACTTAAAACTAAGACTTATTATAAACTAATACTTATTATTAACACTAATACTAAATACTTAATTTTATATTTAACCCTCTTCGATTTAATAAAATAAACTAACAATTATTTTACGAACTAATTTTTTTTTCCTTTTTCTTTTTGTTCACAACACAATAGGTCAAACTATAAATCAACATTATTATTACATTCAGGTTCTTGTTCAAAGAGAAAGCAGCAGATAGAAGATTTCCACAATTATAAACAATGGAAGTTTTTTTTTTAAGAGTTTTGACGTTATTGGAGGGATTTATATCGATTATAATTAGTAGATATGTTTGAAATCAAAATAAAATTATTTAACGTCATCTGATGATTATCATCAGTCTTGTTACTTAATCATCACACCTCGTAGTAGTTGCCAGATAATCTGATTGGGCTCAATCTAATAGATGAAATCGGGTATTTGTCTGACGGGATTATAAAAAATAAATGAAACAAGATAAAAAAAAATCCCTCTTGTTTTCGTTTCCTCTTGCAGTTACGGCTGAAGAATGTAAGGTAATAATCAAACCATCTAACGAGAGCTATACAGATATTCATATTATTGTACAAACCATGGGATTGTATACGGTTTAGCGGACGGACAGAGAAATATGGACAAAGGTTCATTAGCAGGGACACGGACCCCGAATGGGCGAGCAGTAAATCTGCAGGCCCGTGCTACCTTTAACCGACTTAAATGGCTCACGTGTTAAAAGACCCCCACCTGCCCCTCCAGCTGCCGCTTTGTCTGTCTGTCGTCTCCCACAGCCTGTCCTCCCCTTCCTAACCTCTGAGTACCTGATGTAGGAGTGTACTTCTGTTCAACAGCTCCTCTTCAGACACTAGGATAAATATTTCGGCTTGTTTTAGAGATGGGATAAGTTCTCAGACATGTTCCCTGATATAAACGTAAAGCTATTTTGATTTGTTAGAAGAATGACAACTATTTATATATATATATATATATATATATATATATATATATATATATATATATATATATATATATTTATATATTCTTTAATAATTGTTTTTCTGTCAAGAATTTGAAAATAACCATTGTTATTGTTGAGAATTTTGGGAAATGGCACGAGGAAAGATGTGACCCAGAAGAACATTTACCTGGTCTTCAGCCTGTCATTCAGCTTCCTTTCAGTCGTCCTCTGATTGTAAGTTGTGGCCATGTATAATTCTATTGTTTTTTCCATGTATTCTAACCTGAAATCGGGAATACGTATGTGTAAGTCGATGGTTTCATGTCGGAATGCAAAGTTATGTTGTTAATATACCGGTGAGCTACTGTTATTAGTCTTAAAATTTATAGTCGAAAATATTTTAATTGCGTGCGTCCAATTAGATGAACAGTGGGTATGCGTTATTATTTAGTTGCCTTGTTTTCAATTTCGATTTGAAAAATGTTATTATAGTAGATTTAACAGCTTCTTTTAAATTTAATTAATCCTGAAAACCCACTGCGATATGTGTTAACATCTCGCATATCTATCTACACTTTCATTAGAAACCTTTCTTGTGATATACAATGAACCATAGCGTTAGCTCGTTCACGAATATCTTGGGTAGGTTGATATCTTAAAAAGGTGGAAAAGTTTTATATTTGTTATTACTTACCATGCAATACTTACAATCGCAAAATAATACTTAAAATTTTTATAAATATAGTAGAAAAGACCTAAGTGAATGATAATGATCGAAATAATAATATTAGCGTACATGAGAATAATAAATACAAGAAATGTAATAATAAGCACTTCAGAAAAATAAATAAACTAAAAAAGTAAAATAAGTTGACTGCAAATAATGAATACTGAAATTGAGTAAAAAAATAAATAAATTATCTAACATTCATACTTATCTACAATATTTACATTCTGCCGAAAGAGGAAGGCAAATCAAGGCACCGGGAGATTCCAGTGTTTCTCTCCCAGCAGCGTCACAGGCATTGGAAGCTATTAGTGACTGAAAGAGAGCACTAAGCCAAAAACGCTCTAGACTTGGAGAAACCATTGCCTCAACTCCAGTCACATATTTACTAGATGTCTACCGGCATAGAAGTCTAGAAGCTAGCCGTTGTAAACTTTGAAGAGTAGAAATGGTCAGAGTTGGTAAGGGATTGTACTATAGTATTTGTATGATGGATGAGGTTCTGGTAAAAGTTCGAATAAATCTATATGGGATGATGCCAAGGTTGTATTTGAGATGTAATTATTAATTATTGTTTCAAGTCCTTTGGACTGGAAGGTTTAGACACGTTTTATATTACATTACTTTGCTGTGACCCACTTAAATTTCTGCTTTCAGAATTTTCCTTTGTTTATCTAAACAGATCTAGCCAGAGCATTGAGGTCTACAGAGTCCTTGCAAGTTGAGAAGGAATTTAGTTCCGTCCATTTTACGTACTTCCATGGACACGTATCTGTTTCGCTATCCTTTCTACCTGCGCTGTCCCATTGTAGAGTTTTTATAGGCCCATCTTTCGCCGCCATAAGTTCTAAATGGCAGTCCTTAACTCCAAATGAACATATCCATGATGGAAAAAGCGGTTTGAAAAAGTTTTATGATTTATTGTGATTTTGATAGTAATGAATGAAATGGTAGTAATGGAATAGAGTGGACGATAATTCTGAATGTCTCAATGAACTATACAAAACAGGCGGATCTATGATTGAAACCATGGGCCAATGGAAAATTTGTTTTTTAATTGCGAATTGATGGTTAACTGCAGTGAATGATTGAAGAGATTGTTTGGGGTGTTCAGTAAAAAAAAGAAGTAAAAATAAATAAATTATATTTATTTATTTATTATATATGTATTATACTATATATCTATGTATTACATTATATATTGATTATATTATATTATATATTTATGTAATATATTATAGTATATTTAATATTTTATTTGGCGAATATAAAAAGAAATATAATTTATTTATTTTTACTTTTTTTTTACTGAACACATCATCGACTTTTCGATTTAACGAACATGTCTTCAATTTTTTTTTTCTCAAATGGTCCATATTTATTACTGTAAGTGATCTAAGCTAAATATTTGAACAATAACAATATGTTCTGTTTTGTAAATTATAATACATATACAAATACTATTCATGTATATTTGTGTCTTATGACAAAATATTTAAAAAATAACTATAAACTTATTATTGTTCGTGTGATTACATTTGTAATATGAATTCAAGAATCACTTCGATACCATTTCATATCGGTAGTTAGTTTATTTCTTTTTCTTCCTAATAATTATTGTTGTATATATAAAAAAAACCTTTAGGACAGAAGTCCCCAAAGATTAAATGCTGTATCTACTGCTGCTGTACGATAATAAATATATAAACATGACACTTGTAAAAAGATGTTGGTACTACTAATTAAATATTAGTATAATATTTTTTTAACATCCATTTAAAAATAGATATCACCATTGGCACGTCTAAGCTTTTTTTTTTTTGTTCTTATTCGAAGAAGGAGAAGAAGACAAAAATAAACTTTCCTTTAAGCTGCTTAAGTTCAAAACGTCACTTTTATTGATAATAAACAACCAGCCGAGTGAATATAAATTTTTTAGATAACTGTGTCAAGTTTTTCGGTTTTTGCAATTATTTTATCATCGATAATTTTATTAAATTTGAACATCTATTAGATCGTTAAGGTGAAATGTAAAAACGAGTTTATTGTAACTTGATCAGATTAGTATTCCCAAAAATAATGAAATAAAAATGAATATTTTTCCATATGTTGTACTCTAAATTCTTTAGTTTTATGAAAAAAAATCCCATTTTTGCTCCCTTTATTTCTTTATTCGTCCATTCATTCCCTTTTAAGTTCGCCACTGGATACTATGTATAAGAATAAATCTAGTAATTATTAAAAAAAATAATACTAGTTTTATGATTAAAAATAGCATTGACTACATCAGGCTTTGAATCAATTTCAGAAAAAAATATATGTTTATATATATATGTGTGTCTGTGAAAATATCTCAGAATGTTTGCAATTTATTTATTAATTTATTTATTCTGGTAAAAGGATATCTATATTCGCCACAGCAAATCGTTTCATGGATATTTTTCTAAATAGCTATTTTATCCTGAATTGCCTGTTCAATCTAAAACTTCAACTTGGAACAATATCAAGGCTAGGTGTCTGTTGCTTCCCAGTGTACGCTGTAAAACTTAAAGAACTATCTAACATCGTTTTATTTATATTTTTAAATATCAGTCGAATGGATTTTACTCTTAACTTACAGTTGAAGGAGGACTTCTCAACTTAAAACATATTCATTATGGGCACTTTATATTCTATATGATGGAAATTTTTCGAACTAGCATCACTAATTACAATTAAATAATTATGTAAATTTCGACAATGAAATTATTTCTACAGGATATGTGTTCTTTTAAGAGCAGCAGCTGGGGCATCTATTACCCTCTGCAGCCCGACAGGATCCAACCCCCCTCGTCGTATAAATCAATAGCGGAAGGGAGCAAGATTATTATTTAACCTTCAACCTAAGTAATTTACCACCGCCATCATCCAGCCATCAGCAATAAGACAATAAACAAATTCATAGATATGTTGAAGTAAGATCATGTACAGCTCATAACTTAACGTTATTTCGGAATGAATCATTTTCGACATATTGGTAACTTAAGAACAACACAGAAAAATACATTTTAAATTCAAGAACCAATCTTCAGATTACTGATAAGAGTAAGTTACCAGAAAATTCACACACAAGCACACGCGCGAATATATATATTTAGATTTTTATTATTATTATTAAAAATATTATGTCGACTAACATCAAATTTAAAACTTTCTTTAAAAGATATTTATTAACGTTGACCAACCTCAACTTAACCACTCTACTACTTAACAACTAGTTGTATATGTATCCAATTAAAAAAAAAAATCATATTATATCTCCATAACAAGCTTAATTCTAAATAAATATCTCCAAAACAAACAGCCCCTTATGGTCAGAATACGACCACACAGCTAAATGGTCGGTACCCAAACCCTATTACTTCAGGCAGAAGGCAGAAGACATGAAGTTTTCTGTTTGGGTTGCCACTGACCCGTTTAAGATGTCTGCTACCTGAAAGGGTCTGGTGCCCACAATCTTGGGTGGGACAAATGTTTGACATGAGCCATTATATTTATTGGTTTGGACAAACATCTAAACATCTGACGGTGCATTCCCGAGATCTTTGAGTGTTTATTATTCAGTAGAATTATATTTTTCAGAGAGTTAATTTGTTTAGATCAAAAACTTAACACAGATTCCCTACAATAAATATTTAAATTAATGATAAATATTGTTATTATCAATTATCCATAATTTTTATGAGAAAAATAAGTAAATAATTATGTCCAATGTTTATTATTTACAATAAAATTCTTTAGTCTTCAGTCTAGTTTTTTAAGAATGCATATTTTATGTTTATATGTGTGAAGGTTTTTTACTAAATATTTAATTTAATTATATGGACAAAATATCATATTTATTTATATTCTGTATTTGTAATTTGCTCTGAAGGGACACTAGTCCCCGAATAATAATGTTATTTTAATTCATTCATGTAAATTAAAAATAATATATATAAGAACACACATATATATTGTATATTAGTAGACATGTCAAAGACAGCGAGCACTGAGAATGAGAGAAATAAATTTAAAAAAGGCAATAAAATATTTACTATGGCTCTGACCAATTATACCTGACTTATTATAAAAGTTAACAAACTCTGTCTTCCAGCTTTACTTCTCGTGCTTCTACACATATATAATTTCTCTCTCCAAAATTTCATTTTTCCCAAATCCTGCAAAAGAGCCATAGTCCGCCCATCGATCAAAGTTCCTATTCCTTCATCAGCTTCTGACTTCAGTCAGAACTCCATTTATTCATTCTATCCAAGTCTCTAAGAAGATTAGTCCACTCTCAGTTGAACAACTTTCTCGAGCAAAACCTGCTCCTAAATACTGTACAATTCCGCTCCCATTATTCTGTCCAGTCTGCTTTTCTAAAGATTACCCAAGATCTCCAATCTGCCTTAGTGAAACAGAAAATCTCTATCCAAATCTTTTTTGACTTTTCCAAAGCGTTTGATTATGTCAATCATGAGATTCTCCTTTCCAAACTCCAAAGCCTGTTTCATAACATCTTTGGGATCCCTAAGCGTTCCCATGTTACATTCTGGTATACCGAGTTGATGGAGCTTTATCCTACATCCTGACGACTATTCTTCCTTGGTGTTTTCCTTTTCCAAGCCCTCAGAACCAATGACCCTCTCTACATCCTGAAACTCTACGTTCCTCTATCTACTCTCTCAATACCTGGTCTCAACCTATAGATTTATATATCTCCTCCCATAAAACTGGTTCCCTCGGCAAGTCCTCCGTCATTCGTGCTACCTCCTTTTGGAACTCTCTACCTAACTCCTTACGGCAATCCTCGGACACAAATTCCTTTAAACAACTCCTGTTCCATCATCTACTCCATACCCAAATTTCCGCAAACATGTAAAGTTTACTTGAAACTCTACTGTTTAATTCAATCAACTGCACAATTGCAATAACAATCAACAGTTAATTACGCAGCATTTTGTTTTCATCAAAGCCAGACTAATGTTCTTAATTATGTAGCTCTGTTATTATTTTTATAGGACTGTAGTGTAGGAATAAAATTATTTGTTTTCAGTTGATTTTTCATAAAATATTTAAATAGTCGAAATAATTTTTCTTTTCCATTGATTCAGAAAACTTTTTTTAAAATCAACCTCGACCAATCAAAAATAAAATTACTGTTTACAATTGTTTTTCCCCCCTTTAACATTAAAATGTATACCGATTTAGTTATTAATTCAATTATTAAATAATTGATAATTCAATTAAAGTATTAATTAACACTATTCTTGTTCAAAATGGCTATATTTAGACCGTTAACTTCAATAGTAAAACAGATCCTAATATACTTTTAACTCCCGTGACTAACCAAAGTCCTATTTGGGTTACCAAATTTTTAAATAGAGATAAAAAGATTACCCAAGGATCATTTGTATTCCAATTGAACCATATTTAAACTTTGCTTTGTATAATCCTCCGAAATATTTTTAAATACTGTAGATTTATGGAGATAAATTGTTACATGAATATAGTGGTTTAATTTTGTCCAGTAAGATATATATATATATATATATATATATATATATATATATATATATATATATATATAATATATATATATATATATATATATATATATACATATATATATATATACATAATTGGTAAATAGTTGACAGTCGTGGATAATGAAGAGAAGAAGAATAGTTGGGGAGGTCAGTCAAAAAAGAAGGCAAAAATAAATGATAATATTATTTTTACATATGCCGACGTTTCGACCTGAAGTTCAGGTCTTCATCAGGGCTGTCTTCAAAAGAGTTGAAGGGAGAATAATTGTTCTCCCTTCAACTCTTTTGGAGACAGCCCTGATGAAGACCTGAACTTCAGGTCGAAACGTCGGCATATGTAAAAATAAATATCATCATTTATTTTTGCCTTATTTTTTGACTGACCTCCCCAACTATTCTTCTCTTCATATATATATATATATATATATATATATATATATATATATATATATATATATATATACATATATATACATAAATAATTTCATCGCGGCGAATCAAATGGGCTTGTAAAGTTGTTGGGCTTAGTAACGAGAGAATTCCTAAAAGGTTAATATTTGCTGTGCCGAATGGTAAGCGTCCGAGGGGTAGACCGAAGCGAAGATGGGAGGATTGCATTAAAGCCGATCTGAAGGGACTGGGTTTGGACGGCGAACGGTGGAGGGAGGTGTGTAACAGGCGATTGGTGGTGTCGGCATCGAACCTTCGGGTTCGCTAAGCCTTATTATTATTATTATTATTACATATATAACAGCTAAAACACTTTACATTAAATGGCAAGATGAATGTTCCTGCTTTCGGTGAAGCAGATACAGAGAGTCAATGACATGGAGGGCTATTTAGGACTCTTAAATCAATAAGTTGAGTTTTTTCCCCGCCTACCAAGGCGGTATATCGGCAACATGTGTTGCTTTGAGTTTTTGTCCCCGAGTCCCTATCCCGCGTAGGGGTCTAAGCCCCGTCGCTTACTATTTGTCTTCTACCATTATCGCTGTGTTGGGGCTCAGCCCACCGTCGGCAGCCCGTTAAGAAATAGAGATTATGATGATCATTATAACAAATGTTTTGTTCTTAATATTGATCAATTGAGACGTCGTGTAAGAAAAATGGATATTCCATTTTTTTCACCGATCCAATTTCAAAAATTAATTAAATCAATTGTATAAATATTAACTAAAGCATTAGTATAAAAATACTGCAAATTTCATAGCAAAACACAAAGCTGCAAATAAGGATTGATTTACCATAAATTTATTCTATGAATGACAACTTTGTTAATTTAATTTTTACTTAAAAAAATTATTATTGTGGAAATTTTCAAATTCGATTTTTCTACGTTTCAATATAACATTTTAGGTTCTTTGGATCCAAATAATCAAGTTTGTTTTGTGTGTGTGTGAACAACCGAGCTAAAAAAAAAAAATAAATTCATAAGAAATTGATATTACGAATTTAGAGTAGTTAACTATATGCCTGGGATGCTACAGCAACTTTTCCACTTAAATCGACTAACCTTAAGTGGCACTTTATATTATTGATTTTACACATTTTGGCAATTTTTTCAAAAATGGTATAAACAATCCAACGATTTTGATATAATACGTTATATCAATGAAAAATTAATTGGTCTTTTATATCATGCAGGTAGTTATACTTATAAAAATAATCTGATAAGCCCAATTTTCAAAATTTCCTCCTTTAAAGTACTTTTATTTTTTTTTATAATAAATCATTTCACGCTTTAAATAGTAATATTAAATGGTTTGAAATTTGAATGAATTTTATTCTTATCAAGATGAAAAATATAGAATGACAATGGGGGACCGAGAGTTTTCGAAGACATACGAGCGCTTTCTTTAGCTAGGCTGAAAGTTAGGATAGGCTTCCAAACACCAGCTCTGATATTAAATTTAATTTAATTGTATATATTGCAATAAAATAAAAATAAAAAATTGTTTATATATCAATGCTTAAACAAACCAAAACACCAACACAAATATATCGGACTCCTTATCACTGGTACTCTAGTGGGACTAAAATATTTATTATAATTTAATAAGTAACTAAAATATACATTCTTTGAAGGAAATGGTTATTGACGCATATATTTAATAGATTAAGCAAGTGGGAAAAACATGTAAAAATTTTTAATTTCACCTCAATTTTTCTCAATTCTACCAAAATTATGATAGTAAATGGAAGTTGAATGACATGTGCACCCCAGTATATATTTTTCAAATTAATAGACCCATCAGATAGAAATGCAGAATGTTAAAAAAACAAGTGCAGGGGTCGTTCTACATTGAACCAAATAATACTAACTATCATTTCTAAAGGTTAGATGAAGAAATGTAAGCTTTTCCAAAGCTACATTATAAATGGAATTATTAAATTCTTAATACGCAGAGGTATTTTCTCGGTGTATCAGCTAGTGGGACCGATAATATTACTTAAAAGTTGTATACAATGTTTAAATTTATATATTTAGCTCTTATTATCGAAATTTCACCACTCCTTAACAAGATTTTTTTTAATTTTAATTTTATTTATGATATTTACTACTGTATTAATAAATAAAATGCATTTAGTAAATATTAACAAGAATTAACTATGTTGTTATTGCGATGAAATTAATAAACCTCCAATTGTGGTTTTATCCGTTTGAATAGAAGGTACATTAATCTGTCATACTTTTCTTTTCTGTTATTATAAAATTTTATATCACTGTAATGTATTAGACCTCATTAGTTATTAATTAGTTTTATTTTATTCTTATAATTATTATTACTTTTATTATTAAACTTTGTTTTTATAGACTTCATTTCTGTCATATAATAATATTTTTCTGGTCCCTCATATCATTGATGTCATGACATGGTTGTCACATATGCTGTGTTTGCCATATACTTCAACTCCTTCTAGTGACGCTTGCCCTATCTTATGAATCTCTAAGGGAGTGGTTACACTGTGCGAGCTAGCATCCAAGCTGGCCTAGTCAGTTACTGCAATGCAGATTCTCGCACTGTGTGACCGCATCATACGAGTAACTGTCATGTGCGAGTAGGTCAGTAACTCGCATCCGAGTTACAACAAAATTTTTATTCTTCACTCGCCTCCCCCCAACAAGCTGGAAGCAGCAAATCTGACGTCAACTTGCATAGTATTGCGAAATGATAGTAGCCCTTGGATGACGCCAGTGCACTCTTTTCAATTTGTCTCTTATTATTGGGCATACTCTACAATCCATATTTTATTTATATTTATTATAATATAATATTATATAATATAATATAATATAATATAATATTATATTATATAATATAATATAATATATAATATAATTATATAATATAATATATAATATAATTATGTAATATAATATAATATTAATAAATATAATATTTATTATCTTATATATTATTAGCTCTATTTATTCATGTGTATATATAATCTTGATTATATCGCGATATCATTCTATTCTTCTTCGAGTATTTAATATATATTATATTTTACTACTATTACGTGCTATTTTATTAAATTATTACACTATATTATGTATTGAAATTGTTATAAAAAATGTAACTTTGTAAAACTTATTTAATGATTGGCTTTAGTGCCTTCTCTCAGTCACCAACGGACTGGTAATGCCGGCGGCTTAGAGAGAAGCGCTGGGATCTCTTACAGTCTCGTTTTGTTCTTCACACGTGAGGGAAAGGGCTGGACTCGGAGATCTATTGCCTGATTGTAAATATTGTAATTAAGTATGAATGTTTTTCTATTTATTTCTTTTAATTATAATTTATTCAATTTTGCTACGAATTTCTGTATTTTATTTAATCTTAAATCTAAGTTACATTTCCTTGGTTTATTATATTTTTTGCCTTTGTTGTATAGATGTATATTTTCTTATTATTTATTTATTTATTTTATTGTATATATGGTATGAGTGTACCTCACTCAGCTTAGTACTCAGTGCCCTTAAGTGTGGCAAAATGTATTATTTCTCAATAAAAAGATATATATATATATATATATACATATATTTACTTATTATTAATGGCACCGACCGATAAATGTTTCCATCTGGTAGAACCAGATTGTTATTATTAGATATATAAACTTTCCCTAAGGTTCCTTTTAAAGAGTGCATTTCATAATCAAGAATGGGTCCATTGAATTGTCCTTCCAATGATTGATCGGTAGCATCCACTCGAACGACTGATACGGTACTCTACAAGGACGTCAACGCCCCAGGCCGGAGGATGGTGGAACAGTATGCAAAGGGGCCGGCAGTTAGAGAGGAGGATAGGGGGACCTTGCGGAGGCTAGGTGCGCACCGCGGTCGTTGCCCCTGCGCAGCCTTTGTCCTCACTGGGTCAGCGCGTGTCTGCCTCCTCCTCATTGGCTGTGCAGTCCCTCCAGGCTAGCTCCAACTATCATGGGTCATGTTGCAAATTAGAACACAATAGGCCAGGATAAGCAGGCGTTGCGCCCTTTAAAAAATAAGTCGTTTGAAAAATTAAAAAAGATAAATATTTACATATTACTTAAATTAATATAAAACAGCAAAAGCTCTGAAAGAGACATCAATTTATTTTTTATAATATAATCGGACTAGTACAACACACTGAGAACTCTCACATTAGATAACTATGCTTCTCTTTGATGCATTCGACTTATAAGCTTCATCAGCGAAACATATTTATTTGTATTGCTACTTTTATGGCTATCCAATTTTATAAGACGAGTGAGGGTAACATAAACAGTTTTTTTGTGTTACCGACATAAACCGACATACCACCAACTCACTCATTCAAGGCATGACCACAAGCAACATACCCGATAACATCCGTAGGAAGCTAAAAAGATGCTGGATGAAGCATCTCCTCTAGTAACTACAAATACTAAAATAAAAACAGGAAAAAATGCCGCTGGGCACTCCTTTTTCTCACGCCTATAAACGATTTATTCCAAATTATACTTCTCGACATTGAACTCGCTGATTGTCACTACTTCTGACCGATGTGAGTGGAAAATTAAGTTAAATTATTTCACAATGGTTTATTATTTCCAAACAATTATACATCTAAAGCAACATTACCTTCCTAGTTACTGAGAAAAATAAATAAAAGGTGATTTCAATTATTGGAGTAAAATTTTTATTTTAATCATTAGTGATATGATTAAAAAAAAAATAGCATTACTTCAGCACCACATTCAAAATTTAAAAACCAAAACAAAGGATATAACATTTACAGTAGAACATATTAAAAAAAAAACTAGAGACCATATCCTTGCTCCTAATTGTTCGATTTTAACGATTTATTTATTTATTAATTTTTGAAATTCCTTAACCTTTTAAAAAACCATAGTAGTAATGTCGATGAAGGAGGATCATCCTCGAGTGACCTTTGATTTTATATCCAAATTTGAAAAAAAGTACTGTAGATTCGGAGAAAATGCGCTGACGACGGACGGCAGACGGACATAAATATTTTTATTCGTTTTTCGAATTCTACGTATCCTGAAACGTGAAACCTCTAATTTTGAGAGGGGGTCAAGTTTTTTTAATTTTTTGGTCGATCACAATGGTTCATTATTGAAAATAATAAACCAAAAAATGTGTAGATATTCTATTCAACTATATATATTTCTATCAATTAAAGAAGGGATCGATCTATTTAAAAACATGATAACTCTTAATTTAATAAGAAAGAAATGCTAGATATTTCAGAACTCCTCCTCCTTCCTGTTGTGGTATATTAGATTAAATTATAGTTCCTATCAAATATCCTTTCCAAGGGTACCGTGTTACCAATTCACTATTTGTATGTACCTAGATGGTGGCGTGCATTAAAAATCATTGTAATCTCAAGGCTTCTAAGCTAGGCATTTCATCCATGTCTTGTAACGATCGCCATCACTATCCTCTTCCGAAATGTTTCTCCTCTGGAAAACTTACTCTAATCAATTCCTCTCCTATTCATTTAATAAAACGTTTGACCAACATTGTTATCCTCCCTCTTTTCGACCTTTCCTATTGGTACACATTTTGATGTAGGCATCTCTGCCTACTAGGATTTGTCCTCTATTCCTTATTTTGAGATATTTCGAAGTTTCTTTTGATCTTCTGAAATAAGGAAGGTTTTATATTTATTACTCTTGAAGATGCGTCTGGCATATATTTGGCAATCTCTGCACCTTAGATGCTTTCGGTAAAATTAACGGTTTATTTCAAAAACATTATATTTTAGAACTTTGAAGCTAAGAGTCCTAAGAAATTAAATTGGTTCTTTGGTTCGCACCAAAGTCATAAAAACAGAATTTATCCCCTCACAATTCAGGCATCGTCAGGACAGAACAAACTAAAATCGCGATCGAAATATATTACAATATATTTTCTTAGTTTGATGGTAAGCTTGCTATGATGTCAGAGCATCTAGGCTGAAGCATACGTTGAACTTCTGAAGAGGCGCCAAGATGTATAACATCTGGTGTGGAAACAATAAATCATCTCATAATTGCGATGAACTGGCTTTCCCTCTCTCCTCCCTTCTCAGAGAGAACAAGAGAAATAGTTTTGCAAACATCAACAAAGAAACGGTAGGAATGATCGGAAGGTAAACACAACGAGTCTGTTGTTTTTAACCGGCTGTTTAAAAGCGGAATTGAGAAGCACTCTTATCGGTGATGCATACAAAATACTGCACATATCTCATCAACAACAGTGATGATCATATCGATAGTAGAACATAGTTATGTTCGTATAATTTATTTATATTTTCGAATTTTATATCTATAAAATGTTGGTGGATTTTAATATTTTCATTTTTATCTTCACTGAGGATTTATAAATTGAACATGAAAATATAAAACTGGACCTGTATATGTACAAAAAAAAAAAAAAAAAAATTTAATCAAACTTTAGAAATAGTTCTGCTGACTTGTGAATGGTTCTTGTTTTAACCGACCGACAGTCGTGCAAAACAGCACATTTTCGGAAAAAACTTTTTCCACCTTAGACATACGACTTTAGAACTCATATAAGGGTCATTTTACATGTATTTTTTTATTCAGAATCGAATGAAACAAAAAACAAATTGATAACTTTACGCGTTTTTGTTATTTTAAGAATATTATGTTTTAATTTCTTGATAAATTAAATAAAAATTAATTTGATGATTCATGTCAACATTATAGGGCAAAAATTTTGAAAATTAGAAAGATTTAAATAAAAATTGACTTGATAAATGTTTAAATGTTTAGATTTATAATAATTTCATAATATGGAACCAAATGTTCAAGCATAAATATTATTTTTTTAAAAACCGATATCAACCATCGCGAATATCTTAATTTTAAAATTGTTAATATTGTTGCCTTTTATGAAATTTTTACTTAATTAGCCTCTGAAAATTATTATTACAAAAAAATAAAAAAGGGTTTGAAGCTCTGTTGAGTATTGTGGTTTAATCTTTAATATTCCTATACTTATTTTATTATTATTTTTTTTTAAATCTATTAAATTTCCAGAAAATTTAGATTATAAGGCGATTGTGGAAAGATAGTGGAAGGTTAAACCTTCCTCAATAACTTTAAGTTATAAGATATAAGAACCCATTTCAAACTGTAAAAATTATGATAAAACATTTTACCAAAATTTAAAACAAATACTAAATAAATTACCTTTTATTCTAAGAAAATAAAAAAATATTGGAAAAGTGTTTTTGAATTCGATACAAAGTGAGACCACTCAGACAGAATTGATGGGAAATTAAATTTGTTTTTTCAATTGTTGTTCAAATTGTAAAACTCTATATGTTACAGAATGAAATACCTTTTTTCTATGATATTAGAAAAGATTTCCAGCTCATTAAAATCTGACATAACTGTAAATACTGTTCATTGTTTGTAAAAACACTGAAAATTTCTAATTGATTTGTGTTTTTAAGGGCTAAATAGGAGAAAAATCGAGAAAATATTTATTGTAATAGGTCTTAGGGATGTTAAGGAGAGATAATATAGTACAAAAAGTAATTGGAACACTCTCATTTTAAGGGTTCTGAATCACTGTACGTCGTCGATTGTTAGCTATTTATCATAAACGGGAACTTAGGCTTTTAATAAAATAGTTTTGCCACTGCTTTGTATATTTATGACCGCCACCCCGGACCATCACCTTCCTTTATAATATAAAAAAGAAAATTTGGTGATCTGCTAGCCCTTAAACACTACATAAATAATTATTTTTAGTTGTTTTGTTCTCCTCTTGAAACAATGGCCTCCAGTATTGGCGAAACTGTAGAAGGTATTATTAATCAATATTATCAATATTATTAATAAAAAAAAATTGTAATTTTTTCTGTTTATTTAAAGTAAAAAATATTCAAAACGATCAAAGTCAAAAATGTGAAATATTTAATAGTTATATTAAGGTTTTATTAAAATATTTTTAAAAAATTGTGAGGTCTAAAAGTATAGAATAAAATATTCCTCAGATCCCTTCAAAGTATAAATAAGAATTAAGTAACAGAAATTTATAATATTAAATAACGAAAAAAACCAAACGATATTAAAACCCCCTGTTGCAGATATGGTAGTAAGAAAGGCAGCGATCAAGGAGCTAAGTGGTTCTAGTTGGTTTTGGTTTTTGCTTGGGACGTGTAGCGCCCCCGGGAGATGATGCTACCCTTTCATCACACTCTCTTCTTATACCATATTCAATCCCAACCATTACCTCCTCCTTTTTTTTTTTTTTTTTTCCTTCTTCCTCCTACATCGGCTTTCCCACACTTCCTCATCATTGACCTGTTTGTCTTTTCCTGCTCCACTGACTCTCCGTTCTGGTTTGTAGCTTCTGCCCTTTCTATTAAAGCTCTTCTTCAACACTCTTTTAAATAGGACGGTTTATCGGTCGACATTTATTTCCCGTGATTTTTAGATATCGCATGCAAAACTATTTCCCAACTTCACTGGTGATTAATGGTTTCCGTACCACATGTTTCACGCCTTCCAAGCCTCTCTTCAGAGTTTCGATATATAGACAAGGACCGTTTCATATATAGACTGAAGGACTTACAGCTGATAACCGTTTTAAAATGTAGATAAACCTAATCTGAACACACAACTTCGGATATGCGATTGAATGCCATTGCTTTCTGTACGAAAATAAAAATTAAAGAGGCGAAATTTGAAGTTTTATTTAACGGAAGAACTGACGGCTAAAATTGATATGATGTAAAGAATGTGTCTCTAAAAGAGAATTCACCTTGACGGACGATGTACTCGGTTGTGTTTTATATATTCTGTTGGCATGAAGGACATCAGCAACACTAACAATAATAAAAAAATTAAGAACCGAAATGAGTTTCGAAGTTCAAAAGTGTGAAAATTTATTTTCCCTAAACGCCTGTGTTTCTGTGCATACATCCCCTCCTCCACTGATTCTCCGTTCTGGATTTCATCTTCTATCCTTTCTATTTCTTTCGTATATCTTGGAACGCAATGGAGAATTTGGTTTGGGGACGTTTAATTAGGATTCTTCATTCCTTCCTCCTCCCCAAAAAATAAAATAACCTTTTTTTTTTCTCTTATTATTTCTTAGCCAGTCGTCGGTCATTTGGCCATCCAATATCTTTCTGCCCAGTATAATTTAGATTTTTAAATATATATATTTAAAAATATTTTTTCTCTTATGTCCCTCAAGGCAGAACATGTATCTAGATGGTCTGCATCTATTGTTCCTTGATGACACAATTTACAGCAAGGATCCTCAACCACGCCTATCTTGTAGAGATGACTCTGCAGATAGTCGTGACCAGTGGCCAGGCGGAAGCAGGCAACTGCATCTCTTCTCGGCAGCTCAGCTGGAATCGGATTATCCTTCAAACACTAATAACGTTTCCCTTCCACTTTGCCCAAATATGCTTTCCTTATTTGTTCCTTCACTACCATCTTTACCATTCAATAATAAAATAAAATAACCATTCAAAATAAAATAAAATAACCGAGTATATCGACAATCACAGTTAATTCTCTTATAAGGAGACATTTTTCACATCATATCAAAATTTCAGCCGTCTGTTCTTTCGTTAAATGAAACATCATATTTCACCACTTTCATTTCTATTACCGTGTAGAAAGCAACCGACAGATCGAAGTGGTGTGTTCAGATGAGATTTATCTAGATCTAGACATTTAGAATTTAAAATAGTAATTAGCTATAAGTCCTTCAGTTGAATAAAATGGTAGGTATCTTCTAGTCTAGTCTAATAATCACTCAGATGTAATCATTTTCTTTGTAATCGTCTTCGTGTTCTTCTAAATTAAATGTTTATGATGCGATTTATATTATAAATATTTTGTCAAGAGGATTTGTTTATGTCAATGTTTAATTTTTCTTAAATAAAAATACCGCTTAGTGTAAAGTTAATACGATATAACTAACGTAGCTCAGTTAGTAACGTATTATGCTCCAATGCTTCGTGTCCCGATTTATAATCTGGCTGTGGCATTTAATTATTAATTCCATCGCACCAGTCATGGTTCAACCCTGGGGCAAGAAGATTCTCCTAGGGTATACGCAGCCTTATTGATGTCGATATTCTTAGTTAAATAATTAAGTAAGTTGGAAAACCTGGCAGATAAAAGCCATTTTGATCAAATCAACTCCTTGTACAACTTTTGAGTAAGTAACAGTACTTCGTGACAAAGTACTGAATCCAAGACCCTTTTGTTGCAGAGGTACAGACTTTTTGTTTACTAAAAATTTATTTGTAAAGTACAGATATTTCTTTTATATTTATTACTCTTTTAATATAATTATATTATTTATTTTTAAGAATGCATACTTATTTCTTTTTATTATGTATATATTCTATGAATAAACAGTCCCAGTATGTATCTAAAAAATAAAAATTTCTATTTTGGATGTGGCTTCATCCATTTATGCTGCCGATGATCAATTAGTAGTCAACCAGAAAAAGGAGTGAAATATCTGATTTAGATAGGGAGCAATGCTTTGCTTTTTTAACTTTAATACATTTATATTACATATCATGAATACATTTATTTTTCATATATCTTTTTTTAAACCACAATTTATGCGTAGCCTTGACTGTAACATAATTTCTAATAATGTCTTGGCCAGTTCACAAATCTTATATTCTTACTAATCGTTTTATACTTCTTATAATTCTTAATATTGTTTTATTTTTTTGTTCATTATTCAGTATGGATTAGCCATATCCGGGAAAAAAATAGCACTTTATAGTCATCCGGTACTTCTTACCTGTAAACGAGGTAAAACAATACAGATTTAAAGTATCAAAGATAGCTGCGCTCTTAAACCTTTTTTCTTTCAATCTTTCCAACAATGCTGAAGGACAACGTGCAGAGATTTTATCTCGTTTACGACTTGACCATTGTATCAGGGCTGAGAGAGCTCGGTGTGAAAAAGGAATAAAGATGTTTACAATGGCGGACGTGGGGATACTGGAGATGACACCAGTGCGCTGGAGGGATGCCCTAATGTGATTGGCCAACACTCGCTGGATAAACTGATTCTTCTCCAGTTAGGGAATAAGGAACCCCTCCCTCCCCCCGTAAACATATGAATTGGTGACTTCACTTGATCCCGATCCGATCGATCTCTCCGAGGGACTTCACTTTGCTTAATTGAATTTGTTCGGTCCATTTCAACTCTTCCTCAACTTTTACCCCGTGGAGAGGAAATTGAAGTTGGCCCGCATTCGTAACTTGGAAGAAATACATTATCTGCATACTTTTTTTTTCAATCATGCTCTAGAATTATTAAGAATATCAAATTTTATCTATTCATTTACAAGTAAATTGCAAAAAAAAAACAAAAAAACAAATAGAACAGCTTCAGTCTAACTGATATGTTATAATAAAAGTGATATTTTCATCTCATACTTCAGCAGTATTTTAAAATATACAATAAAATATACATTTCTTTCCTAGATTAAAATGATCACAGTAAAAATTAAATATTGATATACTTATAAACATTATTTCAAACATTCATTCAAGAGAACTCCGATTCCACTGCCTATCTCTCTCTGCCGCGACACTGGTGTTAATGACCAATATTGTTATTTTAAGATTTTAGCTAAATATAAACAATTTTTTATTATATTAAAATTGCGATCTCAATCTAATATATGTTTTAATCACTAGAATTCTATTGCAGACCAAATTTATGTGATTGTTTTTTCATACATGATCGATAAAAAATAATAGATTATTAATTTTAACCATATAATTTACTTTAAATTTAAACGTTTATTTTATTACCCCCTTTTTTTTTTTTTCTTTTAGCATTACAGACCATGTAGATCTTTTGCTGCCTTAACAAGCCTGCTCCATCTCTGCCTGCCTTGGGCTATTTCTTTTCAGTTATCTGCATGGAGCTCTATTGCATCTTTTCTTTGATTCTATCTATCAATCTGCTTTTTGTCCTTCCGCGTGTTCTTCTGCCATCTATTGGAGCATTTATTGTTACGTAGAGGCTTCTAGAAGGATTGGTACGATCGACATGCAGCGCCCATCTTAACCTCCGTGCCTTCATATCATGAGATGTTGATTGAAAAGTTTCTATATCGAGTTCTTTATTGTTTTTTTTTCCATGTGTTGGTACTCTGATCGCTCCGGTTATCGATTTTATTAAATTATAAGGTATACACTTTTTTTTATATTATCATTTTGAAATAATTATAATAGTATAAATTATGTTATTTGGTACAATTGTTGAGTCTAATACATTTTTATGTAACTTTGTTACATTTTAAGGCCAAATAGCTATTACAAAGTGATTTATATGTTATAGTTTACGATAAGGTGATGGGGCTCATCCATTTTTATGTGTGGTTAGTTATTCAATTGTTTGTACCTATAAATAATTACAGGTAGCATTAAATAGTCGAGAAACTGAACACGGAATCATCCGAGCCATGGAAACGATTGCATAATTCCTATTTTAGTGAAAGATGGCCCTCCGTCCAGCTTCTTTTCGTCTATTGCTGACATAAATACTCCATGATATGATGATCCGTCAACCTGAAGATGTATAACCAGAGAAGCGTGGACTGATGAGAGGCGCTGCTAATGCTACACTATATCACGATAAAATCCCTATTGTTATGGTAATGCCCTGACCCTGTTCACATATTCATGCAGCACATTACCAAAAAATCGCTGTAGTTTATCGCGCTAAAGACAATGTTTAGGTAATAAGACAGTTCCCACTAGCCTCTCTACTCCGGCTCAGTCCAATATGTTGGTATAAACTTCATGTGCATTCGATAGATAATTCATATTCATCCTCTATTGAATGCCATTTTAATTCTAACTTCCCAATTTGTTTTTATTTTCTTAATTCTATTTGCCCTATTTGTTCTCTGACGAGAATAAAAAAGCTGTTGTCATGCGGAATTCTTGGATGTTAGCCATATCATTTTTGAAGCCTATAAATATTTATTATTTTTTCTGCTACCATTATCCTATGCATCAAGTTTTTTGTTGAAATTTGAAAACAGAAATTGATAAAAAAAATTAATTTGACATTGATTATCTTTGATTTACAAATTCTAAAATAAATTAAATTCGTGAAAGAATTAAACTGTTTTGACAGAGAGAATAATTTGCTTTTCTTTATTCAAATTAAACTCGGTTTAGTAAATTAAGGCCATATTCCATCATTTTATTTATTTTTTACTTTATCTTGATCACAATGGACAGACGACTGACGTGGATATCACACGTGACTACATTAAAAAAGAGATTGAACCATCGATTGTCACTACTAAGACGAATGCTACACAATAAAAACAAACTATCACTTTCTAACAAAATTACTATATACAACATGCTACTCAGACCAATATGGACGTATGCCTCTCAGGTGTGGGGTTCATGCAAAAAAACACACTTACAGACTATTCAAATTTTCCAATCAAAATTTCTCCGTTATATCACTAATTGTCCCTTCTACATAACCAATAAATCACTTCATAAAGACCTACAAACACCACATGTGACTGATGTAATTAAAAAATATTACAAAAATTTCCATGACTCCTTAGCTGGACATCCTAATCCACTTGTACAAACATTACTAACAGATACACTACCACAGAATCCACCAAGGAGACTCAAACGCCTCTGGAGCAGGGACCTGCTGCATTAAGTCACGTTAGGAGTGCCTTCACTGGGAGGTTTCTCCAATCCCGCATTCACGCTAATCCCGGAGAGGAGGTTCGCAAACGAACATCACATTTACAAAATATGGCATAAGGCATTTGTAAAATTGCTCAATAAATAAATTTATTATTATTATTACTTTATCTTGACAACGTTTCGGCTACCACTCCAGGGCCATTTTCAAGTTTCAATTGAGTCCTCCAACTAAATATCAACATTCAATGTCATTTTTTTTTCTTGTTATAATATTTTAAGGGTTTTTACTTCGTCATCAATGGAGGAACTGATTCCTTCCAAAATACCCTAGTGTTGGCCGAAACGTTATAAAAGATTTATCTCTTGTAAAAGATAAAATAAAAAATAAATAAAATGTTGCTGGAATATGGCTTTAATTTATAAAAATAAAAACCTCAAAACACAAAATCTAGGTATGCTGAACACAATATAAACTCTGTTTACTTCTCCAATAACGACTATTCATGTTATTAGGAGGGCAATTAATAATTGTTTTTTTTTTTAAATGTATTGAATTCTAGGCTAGGAAAAAGTGGGTCATAAATATAATACGCATCCTTGGTCTTGCGCACTCATTCTTGGTCTTCGTCTTGGTCTTGCGCTCTTTAGAATAGAATAGAATAAATATAAAAATTAAAATATCTTCTATAATTTATTTTTCAAAGTCCTATGATTTGTCCTGTGATTCAAAATCCTGTGATTCAAAATCCTCTGATTGAATCTTATGATTGATCCATCATTTTGAAGATTATCTTCTTCTAGTGAGAAAAATAATCACATCTTCCCAAAATAAGATTTAAAAGAAGAAAAATAATTGTTTCTGTATACTCAAAAATATGCAATTTATGGTGCATTACAGCCACAATTATTTAAAAGGTTACTTAATTCCCCCCCCCCTCCAAAAATCTATAGTAATTTGTACAAATGTTTTGTTATTGTTAATGAACTATTATAATTCGTCCGAGAAAAATAAAATAAATTCCCCCTCCATCACATAATAAGTTGCATTATTATATTCCCGTATTACTATTTATTTGCTGTATTATTTATCTGTATGCGAATTATTCATAGCTGCCAATTCTTAATACTATTACGGTATTATTTGTTCACTATCGAGATACTGGGCTATATATATTTTTTAGTATCATATCAATCAACAAAAGAAATGGCCTATGCAACACCGCTTCCTTAGGCACACCATCGAGTCCGGGCCAGTGAGAGCTAACACCTGTTGTCGGAAGTTGGCCAGCTAGTGTCAATCAGCTGCTTGCTCTAATGGCTTATTTAGCAGTGGATAGCTGTCCCTTTCCATCCGTTCCACGATTAGGGTGGATGGATAGGGACTGCTATCTTGTTCCATCACAGTCATCTGATGTTAATCCCTATATTCATATTCCACTTACTCAAATACTCTCTTACTAAAGCGATAATTTAAAAAAAAAATGTGTTTCGTTAAAAAAATATGATTATTTGTAAAATTTAAACAAATAGAATAAATTCAATCCATATTATTAATGTTCTAAATGTCGAAAAATTCTGTTAAAATGCTCCCCATAAGTATGAGCCACAGTCGAAACAGTCCAGTGAAATTTTCAAGATTTTTTTAAAACTAATTATTCAAGCTATTTACAAGTGTAGTACAATATGAATTCATCAAGTATGCGTGCACACAGAGATATAACCACATGAAAACGCTTGGTGAGAAACTGCCCACCGGTAGCACACTAATAATAAGTATATTAAGGAGATCATGAAGCCATCTTCTCTTCAGAGGGCTGGGGGAGAGGAGGGGGGTGACAGGAATCAAGGAGGGAGCAAGGGACGAGATCATTCGAATGGTTATGAAGTTTATTATTCAAGGATAGGTATCCGGATTGGGCCAAATTGGAAACCTATGGAACATTAAGGTCTTTATGGAATATTTTGATAGTGACAAAATAAGGAGTATTGAGGATTTTGGATTGTAAGGATTGGATACGAGAGGAATTTGATGGTTTAGTGGATCCCCAAAGATCAACTCCGTAAGTCCAAATAGGTCTTATTATAGTCGTGTATATTAGTCTTTTGTAATTAATTGAAAGTTTAGAGCGATTTTCTAGTAATTAATGGGCTAAGCGGAAACGTCGAGCAATGTCTTGTCGTTTCAGGCTTGTATGAGGATTCCAAGTGAGAAGTTTGTCCAGGTCCGGCATACGTGGTAATGACGGTGATGGTATGGGTTGGAATATCAGCTGTATAAACTGTGTAAAGTATACAAAAATTGTATAAAAATACAATTGAAAAAAAAATCAAACAATCAAAATGATATCAGTTATTCACCTTAATTCAAAATTTAAATTTGAGAACAGAAAATATAAAACTTTATACAGTTCAGTTTTTAAATATTAATAATGAACCACCTTTAAAATTTAAATTGGAAGATCAATCAAATAAACAAAATACCGAAACAAACTGCATACCGCCATTCATTGTAGATATTTGCTGTAATGCTAAAATCAAAATTTCTCTAATATATATCATTTCTCAGTTCTTGTCCGCTCTTTCAAGATCTTCGATGAATTTTCGATAAACTCCTAATCAATCAAACGTAGAACAGTTATTCAGCTTAGGGTAGCCTATTAAATGAACTCAGAAAAATTAGAAGGCGAAGAAAATTGCTCAATATTTAATCTATAATAGAATGTCTTATACACAAAATTTAAGAAATCCTTACATAATTACATTTATAAATGAAATAATTCAGTTTTTAGGTAATTTATTAATAATAGACAATCTTGTAAAGTTGATTAATTTTTAAATGATATTTTTTACACTGTGGGCAGTCCAAACATTATACCACTTATAATGAACAGTTATTATTATTTGTCCCTTTACTACAATAAGCCAACAAAAAAACAAAAAAGCTCGAGTCTGATCCTTTAGGTGTATTGTTGTACATTTGTATAATGCTATTTTATCTCGTGGAATAAAAAGCAATACCATGTACTGTATTTAAAATTTATTATTTACTTTTAACTTGTTTAAATATTAGCAAAATTGATATTTGAATTCAATAACTTAGATATTTGGACCCACCGGGCAATGACGTCATGTCTTTCTAAAGAATTTAATTTATTTCCTAATCTGTCATATTAATTAATAACTAAATATTATCCAATTCTATATTTATTTATTTCGGACTTTATTCCTGCCATAATAGGCTATAATTATATATCCTCATACACTTTTTATTTATTTATTTTAAGTTTCTAACAAGTGGCAGTGTCCTTGTACTGTCGCCCCTCCAGGTCGGCGTCCCTGGGCAATTGTCCGGGTTACCAGGCCCTAAGGCCTGCACTGCTTTTATTTATATTTCCAATATAAAATAGATTTATATAGTTTTGAGGAATAAACTTCAAGATATTTTTAATATTCATACTGTTATTTAAAACATGTACAAATAAAAATCAGTATATGCTATAAAAATTATATCTACACAACTATATCCCATAAATATAATACTTGTAAATTATATTTGATAACTTGTTGTATTTGATAGTTTACAGAACAGGTACCGTGGCAGAGATACTGGATAAATGGCGGTCATCGATATGAGAGGTCGCGAATGACTTATAAGCTTATCCAGAGACTAATAGATCCGATAGGTATCAATGAAGGAGAGGAGAATGGCCGCTGTATCGATTGCTTAACATCCAACTTGCTGCTTTACCAAGAGGCAGATGTGTTCTTCGGAGCCTTATTGATCTCCAGATGAGGGGGGTGCTTCCGTTTTCACCTCGCCCCCCTAATAGAATCGGCTACTCCCATCTCTGTATACATAATCTGTCTCCGGGTTTATCCTTGTCAAAGCACTTATATAATGGTTTATAACAGTTATATCCATTCGGAATAATATCGAATTATTCAAAACGTAGCAATAATTTAAAAAAAAAATAGAAAAATAAATATGATTCCAGTTTTCGAAAACTTGTTGTAGTTTTCTTTCAATAGTCTAAAATATCGCTACTGTTAGTGCAAAAGGGCTTTGTTAAAACTACTTATTTCTTTATGATTTATAAGTATGATTACATATTTTATTTTACTCTGATGTTTATTTATTTTCCATACTAGGAGACTACTTATTGCAGTTGAAGATTACAAAACGTCATTTTAGCACAAATAGAATAAACAAGGGAAATCGCTACATACGACCTTTTCACTAACAATAACGATATACCGTCTTTATAAAAAAACGTTGTTAATATTAATAAAACTGTTAAGTCTTCTTTGAATTTATATATTATATATATTTGAATTTATATTTGTATTTTTTAGTTATTAGTTTTATTTATTTTCATCATAAATTTTAATCGTGTTTCTGATTCTGACATATTCATGTAGTATTGTATTAATGGTGTGTATGATACAGACTTTATAGTCCATATTCAATAACTAGCCTTTTTCAATAACTCGAATAATTAAAGTGTTTTTGCATATAGATTAAAATATATCAGAAACTAAAAATCGGACCCGGATGGTGTCCCGCATTAAGCTAGGGAATTTTTCAGCATTTCATCCTCTCCGTAATGGACTATTATTGAAAATTTTATCTTAACGCGACGCCGTGTTAGTGAGGCGAACAAGAATAAAATATTGTCGAAAACCAAACGATAACGAGTTTTATGGAAGATATGGTTGAGAATATCTCAGAAACTAAAAATCCGACCTATATATACAGTAAGTGAGGGAAATGTTCAGCATTTCATCTTCTTTATAATGAACTAATATTTATAATTTATATTTCATATTACTAATCTCGCCTTGTCCGAGGGCAGGCTCCTTGCGGGCCAAGCCTAGCACTTGGATGGGTGACCGTCCACCAAGGAAAGCCACGCTGCCCGATATTCCTCTCCACCCCCCGTATGTGAGGCCCGTCAGACTACTGGAGGTAACTCACACCGACCGGGCGTAATATGACCCTACTCCGTACTTTAAATCGGGAATCGGATTGTGGTATAGAAGACCACACTCGCGGTCAAAGATCTTCATGGTCTGTAGCGCTAACCGGAAAAAAAAAAATCTCGCGTTGTTGATGTTTTCACTTTTATGGTGCGGTCTAAAGTTTTTTATTTATCGTTAAAAAAACTTTTATTTAGTTAGTATTTAATCTTAATCTGAAAGACGTTTATTTTAATTAAATCCTGTTATATGCTTTAGCGTATATTAATAGACGTTTTATTCAATACAAGCGTCTTCTTCTCAGTTACCATGGAAGTGAAGATAATAATAAGATAATTAAAACAGTATTGAAAATACTGCTTTTAGATATCAGATTTTCATAAGATATCAAAGAAAAGCTATGGCCATGGCACAACGAGGCGCTTAAGGGGAACACAAGTGTTGGAATGTTGACATAACAAAAGTTGCGGCGGGAGGGCAATGCTATGAGAGGCAGAGAACCGGTTGTTCCCGCCAAGACAGCTGTGAGTGCCACCAGCTGATCTTAAAGCCCGTTCTGTTACTATCTCCCCTCGAGTCCAATTCCGTCTCCTCACAACAAATGCAAAAAAAACAAACTAATAATGGTAAATATGTATTTATACGTTACCAACAAATATATATAATAAAATATTGCTGCATAGTTTTTCCCTGTCCCTCCTAAAATTAATTAATAAGAACAGAATCAATAGATCAGTTGATCCTCTTAAACTAAGTCCTAACTATTTTTAAGCTCTTAAACAAGCCAAACAATTTAATAGTAAATAATTAATAAAAAAATCAGTGCCACTACAACCCATGAAGGGTCTCGGCTTCAATACTATTTAGTATAAAAAATAAAATTCAGTAGGCCTGAATTGATTTATATTCATTTTTAATTGATTTTTATTATTAGCGAATTTCATCAAAAGAATTAAGTATAATCAATGTAAGAGGTCAGATAGATGCATGTAAACAATAGCTTTTTGATGTTACTAATATCAAGCAATTATTGTTAAAAAAAATTTACTCCTGGTTTTTTATTTTTATAAATATTCCGTGTTGTCTTACGCCGAGAGTATAAGGGTAAATAAAGTGAAGATCATAAATTGGTTTAAGAAAGTGAAAGAGTACATAAATAATTGTTCAGACGAAAACACCAGAACAAATATTTTGTTACCGCTGAGCGAATTTTAAAACAAATAAACTGAATGAAATTGCAAAAAAAAACTTTTGGTGTAATAAAGGAAGTTAAGACGAATTAGGAAAGTATTATAATTCACGATTAAATATATGAGGGAGAAATTTTTGAGTTTATTAATTTGGATTAAATGTTATTATAATTAACGAGTTTGATTTTATAAATAATATAAGAAGATTTTTAGTTCTTATTTATTTGTTTATCCTTCGGTGCTTTCCCAGTAACATTTATAAATCATCCTTATCAAATCATAAAAAAGAAATATCAATTTTAATACGAATATTTTTTATAAATGAACTATCGTTGAATAGAACTGAAGACAAGATTAATAATATAAAGCAATTGCTATAAATAAATAGACGTAGATTTAAATTCGAAATAAAAAATATATAATATTTAAATAGCATAAATATTTTATTTAAGCATAATATTGTATTTTATTTAAGCATGATATCGTATTTTATTTAAGCATAATATGGTATTTTATTTAAGCATAATATAGTTGATTGTCAGCGTATCGTGGTTTGTCAAAATAAATCGTGCCCATGTTCGATTATTATTCATTTTAATATTCACAAAGAAACGTTTATTTGACTTTAACGACAATAGCAATGATTTCAATAGTAATATAGTAGGTTGAACGCACCAGTTATGGACAGGTTGGACTTTAATTGTAAATAAACCTTGTTGATTTAAAGGTTCCAATTTTTTTTAGATTGAATAGCAATGCCCTCTATTGACAACTGAGTGAATAAGTCCCCAAAAAGAAAATTTTAAAATGGCCAGCATTGTTGGTACTATAGTGCTCATGAGATCAGTGTGTTTCATAACAGTTTTGTTGAAAGTAAGTTGAACATTTATCCTATCTCATCGTTATCATTATCTTCATAGTTAAACGAAGATTATAGATTTTTTTTTGAGGTAATTTTTATTTATTATTTTTAATTTTACAAAAACAGACGTTGTCTTCCAGTACATTCCAATTATTTTTCTCCTTTTCCGCTATATTTATTTGCGCTGTATTATATTATATTGCTTTATTTTTCTCTTTTTTTTTTTGAGGTGTCTTGGGAATTGAATATCGGGGGTGTCCCTTACTAGTGCGAAAAAGGTGTTTTTTTGTTTTTGTTAAATGGGAATTATACCCGCAAAAATGAATATCTTATGTCACAAATAAAATCATCCATAAAGACCTAAATGTTCCATATGTTTCCGATTTGGCCCAATATAGATTCCTATCCTTCCATAACTAACTGCAGAATCATCCTCGTATCAAACCTTGCTTCCTCCTGATAACCCTAGTAGGCGTCTGAAAAGAAGGTGGCCTCTTGATCTTCTTGTGTAAATTTATTATTTGAGTGCTATCAGTGGGTAGTTTCTCAACAAGAGATTTCATGTTATTATATTCCTGAGTGCACATTTACTAGTTGTATTTTTTTTTTATAATACAGTTGTAAATATCAAAGAATAATAAAAAAAAAAATGTGTTAAATAGAAAAAAGACACCATAAAGATTCTAGATGTCAAACGGAGAAGTATATAACTATAATAATTACAGCGGTGTAAACAAAAAAATCAAACATTTTCTTAGCTATGTCCATCACTGGTCCACTTACAATAATTATTTATTTATTATTATTATGTCCTTTCATTAAGTATTTAGAATTATATTTGACATATCGCCGATAGCATGACATATCGAGGGATAGCATGCTAACGTAGATGTAAGCTAAATAGCAGCCCTGAAGGGACCACACACCCAATTTGGCTGCCGTAGCATTGACCTTTAGGGGAGGCGTGGGCAAGTCCTTTGTCCCATACGTCTCTTTTCACAGAGCTCTTACCTAATCCAGGTTAACTTCATGCGTATCAAACCCCTTTGATGAAAAGCAATGAATTTTCAATGTCAGAAAACTGATAAAAGATCCACGGATTTATTATATATTTAATCAGTTATTGTGTATGATTAATGTGTATTCTGTCATGAAATAAATAATAATACATTTAATATTAAATGAAACTTGATTGATGATATTATCCGGAAAGAGTTTATTTCAACTAGAAATGTTGAAATTTCTTATATTTTTTAAAACAGTTTTTATTGAGTAATACACTGTTTCATTTCCGGAATATTTTAATCGTGAGAAAATAATTCATTAGCACCACATTCATAGAAATTACAAAAAAATAAAATTAATAAATATGGTATTAGAAAAAATAGTAATAAAATGATAATATAAACTAATACACTTAATTAAAGTAAAATAATTACCTGAACAGAGGCATATTTTTGTAAAATATTTTCAATTACTCAGATTAATCCTGAGCCAGGCTTGTGTAGGAAAAACAGAGTTTAAGGAGATCATAGTGCCTCGTTCTCAAAAGCCTCACTTACCAGCCAGTGGAAGATGAGCGAATGGCTAAGACCACAGGCTTACATTATTTGGATATTTTGGAGAAAATAGGCATTGCCTAACTCTAATATACAGAAATTTAGAGGTGTCAATCACGCCCAACGACAATGGAGCATCCCCTCTCAAAATTAACTGTTATTCTCTTAAAAAGATGCAAATGATAGTAAAATCTTAAAAATTGCATTTTAGTTACTTATTTTGTTCCTTGGTTTGAAAGGTATCTTGAATTCAAATCTCATAAAAGTATGGTTCTCTCCGAAAATTCCCAACGCTATAAATATGTAAAAACATATGATATATCTTCACAGGTTGAAAATAAATTTGAGATGTTAGAAAAAATAAAGTAAATATCTCAGATATATGGTCATAGAAAGTAATCGACAGCGAGAAAAAGCTAATGGCTTTTGAAGATAAGAATAGTTGGGGTGATCAGTCAAATAATAAGGCAAAAATAAATGGTAATAAAGAAATTATAAATAAATAGTAATTAAGAAATTATAAAGTAGGCAGAAGTAAATAATATTTAAATATAAATAAATAATATATGAATTTCATACACAAAAGAATATATGTATGTATTGTATATGAATAAGTAACAATACAAAACTTAGTAAATAATGGAAGTATTAAAGTTGAATATTAAACCATAATAAAAATTTATTCATACCTATATACAATACAGTGTCTTCCTCGTGAAAGGCAAATCAAGACTCTAGGAGATCCCTGCGCTTCTAGCCGCGGCACTGTAATTGGAAGGCAGTGGTTAATATTTTTTTATTAACATATCATTAACATACTTTTTACTTAAAAGTCTTCTAACAGGTTTACATGACTATAAAATTAAATTATGATGATAATGGATAGAAAGAAAATAACCTATAATATAATTTGCAATAGATTAGAATACAAATAATTAGCTTAAATTCAAGGATAATTTTTTTTAATATATATTTTTTTTGTTTATGTATTAGAAGTGATTTAAAACTCAATAGGAACCTTTTTTTCATAATGTAAGTACCCACATATACATATATATATATATATATATATATATATTTTTTTTTTTTGTCAAGTTAATTTATTATTAGCCATATTTACATCAATTTTTAAAATTTTTTGTCACTCAATGACTACTCATCACAATGACGACGTTTCGGCTCGTCGAGCCATTTTCAAGTCTAAAAAAAATTTTCATTTACAATCATATATTAACTTTAACATATTTCAAATTATAAAGATTCTTATTATGTACCTAAAATACCCATCATGTACCTGTTCTTTTCACTTATGCGAATTGCAAGCGTCTACTCATAATAAAATTCCATTATTATTGTCATGTTCACCTTTAATTATTTTACAACATTATTATTACTCCATTTATTATTATAATATAATTACTGTGAGTAGACGCTTGCAATTCGCATAAGTGAAAAGGACAGGTACATGATGGGTATTTTAGGTTCATAATAAGAATCTTTATAATTTGAAATATGTTAATATATGATTGTAAAGGAAAATTTTTTTTAGACCTGAAAATGGCTCGACGAACCGAAACGTCGTCATTGTGATGAGTAGTCATTAAGTGACAAACATTTTTTAAAATTGGTGTACATATGGCTAATAATAAATTAACTTGAAAATAAATAGTATGCACCGAAGAAAAAGTGAGAAACATATATATATTTATATATATATATATATATATATATATATATATATATATATATATATATATATATATATATATTTATTATATATATTATAGGCTTCTCACCCAATAATACTACCAAATCAGAAGAAAGAATTGGTTATGAAGATATGTCTTATGTATGTTTCCGTTAATGCTTGTGTATTTTATGATATATATATATATATCATAAAATACACAAGCATTAACGGAAACATACATAAGACATATCTTCATAACCAATTCTTTCTTCTGATTTGGTAGTATTATTGGGTGAGAAGCCTAGCGTAGGTTCTTTTAGAAATATCAAACGACTACACTGATACATTTGCAAAGAACATGCTCGAGGAAAACGAAACTAGCATTTTAAACTATAATAGATGGATATAATCCAATAGGAGCATAATAGTGATAGGCGCTAAGATGTTTGAGTCGAGTTGATTGGTGGGGTCGGGAATCGTCTGGGGTTTTTGTCGCCGCCAGGTCCCGGTAATGGGCGCCTCTGTAATAGCTCCTATATTGCCCCATCTCCCTAAACAGCTATAGTCTACAATAACTCAATATTTCATTCTCACCTATATATATATATATATATATATATATATATATATATATATATATATATATATATATATATATATATATATATATATATATATAGATAGATAGATATATAAATCCCATAGATAAATAATAATTATAGTTTTATATTTTCTTTGCTTTCGTCAGAAATAATCAGCTACCCACACCAAAGTAAAGAATTAAGCTCAAATGTTAAAGACGAAAAATTAATGTTAATTATATCCTGGGACAATTAGTTCCCTAAGAGCAATGAAAATGAACTGTAAATAATGACAAGCAAAAAACAATTTAATAAAAAATAAAATAATAAGTAAACAAATAAAAACTTTAATTTATATATAAGTTCCTTAGTTTTACATATTTGCAGCTGTAAGCAATATAAATGCAATAATAAAGTCCAAATATTTAATTTTACAAACATATAGCTGAAGAGATTGAAAAAAAATGGTGTTTAAATCAAGGTTTTTGCTCCCTAACTACCAAAGATAGGGTAGCTCTGTATCTTTGCTTGAGGTAAAAAAAGCTATGTGCTCAGAATCGAAAAATTCCACCCGCGTTTTAGGTTTCAGATATCAAGGAATTGGTTCGGCGTATGTTTGTAATCAAATCGATGTAAATGGGATATCACCTACTACCGTTTATCTGATTTTCATACATTTCTAGGGAATGTGTTAATTGGGTTATAGATGGTCCCATATCAATTTTATCAAAATCCATTCAACATTTCCGCTCACGAACTCGGAAATGTATTTCCTTAGCTATGCCAATATTCAGAAACGGCTAGTTCGATTTGACTCAAAGCTAGAAGAAAGATAGATGTTGGTAAAAAAATAATGCTTTATTGATTTCATTGCATTCCTTCAACTGCTTTCTCTTAAATATGCCCTCACATGTGTTTAGTGATACGTCTATATCTTAAAAGCCCCAAGTTCAATTTGGCTCAAAGCTGGAGTGAAGTTAAAGATTGATAAACAAATGAACAAGTAGATATCCATTTCAGAAAATTCTATCTCCTACCTTCAGAAAATACTTCCGCTTTCTAATCTGAAAATGTATTGTTTTTAACACGCCTACATTTTGAAAACGGCTTGTTCGATTAGACCGAAAGTTGATGTAATCGCGGAGAATAGTGTGGAAGTTCCCTACTATCAATTTCATTGAGTTCTATTCAACAATTAAAATTAATATAAAAAACTTATAAAAATATAATGGCTGTGAAATGTGTTAGGCATTGATCAGGTGAAAGAGAGGTTATTTTCATTGTACTATTCTATGAAGTTATAGCATTTAAGACTATATTGAAAAAAGTTAATTTAAACTATATGTTTTGTCGTTTACATATTAATCGCATGACATCTACTGCCGTTACAAAAATTTCATATAATTTTCAGTTACTGTGGGGGTGAAACTTATAAGGTCCAATATAGACTTTGCCGAATCGCTTAGGCATGTGATTTTCCTATATGTACCGTATATTTGTAAATTCAAATTCAATTTTGCACAGACTGTTAAAAATAACGTATTTGTGAAATTCAACCAACTTGTTCTGGTCCCGATTTCTATCTCAAACTTCAAAGTGGTAAGGGGCTTTATTCCAAATCTTTTTGAACTAGTTATAATTAAAGAGTAGGATAGCATCGATAAGTTTTAAATATGTATAAGCCTTCAATTCCTGAATTTTGTTAACTTCATTCATGTTGTTATATTTCTTCATGAAATCCTTTTGTTATAACTATTGGAAAATGTCGGTGAATTTGGTGAGGAAGCTATACTGACTTTACTTTACTTATATTAAAATAAAAAACATTTTGTATTGAACGACCTTATCGAAATTCTGTCAAAAACCATCTCCCATAGTTAGGCCATTGCAAGACACTGTATAATCAACTGTCTAAATTTGACGAAGATCTTGGTTCAAATCTTGATTCTTCCTGATGTTTGCTGACATCATGTTTCCGACATCATCAGTTGGGATTGCAATTTCTGGCTTGGCAAGGCTGTAGTGCCTCATCAGGTATTATTTACAAATCAACGCTTTCCATCTCGAACATCGGTAACATATGTTTTTGGCATATATATTTTCTGTAGGGGTTTGAGGAAACTACGAGGTTCTTAATTGCCAAAATAAATCCTACACTTTCGAGAAATAGGTACACTTTATTCGACCAGAATTTTTCTGTTAGGGATCTTTTTATTCACCACCACAAACCAAGTTAAAAGTTTCAAATCACACTGATGTAGTGTTGCCCAAAGACTGAGACGAGTATTGGTATTGCAAAATCAGTTTTGGTCATGGTCTTGGTCTTGCGCTAGAATCTCGCAACAGTCTTGCAGTTACTTATTAGCTTATTACTGTAGAGATATTACTGTAATTTTTTAGATAGGAGAACCTTAACTAAGCCCGCATGAAAAATTACAGGAGTTAAATGCAAAAGTATATTGGTTATACCAATTCTTTACATGTACTAATTAAGATTGTCAAGTATTAATAACCATTTTACCTTAGTTTTATTTTAAAAATCGATTTTTTTTAGCAGTCCTGGTCTTGGTCTTGCAAAATGCAAGGTGAAGACCGATTTTGGGCAACACTACACTGATGCCTACAAACCATTTTGCGAGATGTGATTATTTGGATTCTGAATAGATTCAACCGTGTATTGCTGTAGAAAACTCGGATCCAATTTGTTTCACGATCGAAATATTTTCCCTTACTATGCATATCATACTTCGGTAAGTAAATAACAGAGGTTAATTAAAATATCGCACAAAATCTATATTATATATTTTAATTTTCGTTAAAACTGGGCATGTTTTCTTCATCAATCGTCCAATATCCAGAAGGAAAATAAAATTATTCCAGTATCTTCACCAATTTTCACCCCCTCAATATTCCTGAAAATATTAAAAAATAATCCAGCTATAATATTGGCTCGTTTACTTTCGGAGGACAGAGTAGCCAGTATACATTATAAAAAACTACACCCATCCTCTCACCGCTGTTTTTTCATATCGCGAAACCTTAAAAAGAGGAGTAAAAAAAAATTCCTTGGGCTAATCCTTTAAGCTCCATAAATTTATACGACCCGTGTAGATTATTTTCCGCCTATCCGTCCCGCCCGCTGGGGCTATCAGCCTTGAGGGTCGTAAAGTCTTTTACGATTTACACTAAGGTTATTAGATTTAATAAAGTAATGCAAACATTAAAGGGTTGTTATCGCATTATAATGGGTAGCGGAATGATCGTGGAAGCCGGTGTGTCCACTGTCATTTTATGTGTTACTAAATAAATGTTTATAAAGAGGTGGGGAAGGGAGGAAGGGAAACACATAGTAACTGGGCGGAAGTCACTGAGAGGATATAATTCGGTGCTGAATATAATTGTGCCTAATTACATTGGCTAGAAAAAGTTCATTACACGTAAACAATATAAAAAGAAAGATTGATATGGTATATCACACAACACATACTTCTCACCCTACTTTCTGTGGCAATTATTATTTTTTTATGTTCATAAACTGTAAGATTACGTTAATTATAAACACAAACTCACGCCAATTAAGATAAAGCATAACACTACTACCTATTTAGTACACTACCTTTTTCCTTATTTTTACAAGTATTTTTCTGTTTTTCTTTTTCTTTTGAAACAATAAGGGCCATACCACTGAAAAACCGTACTCAACATCATCACGGAGGACGATTTCCCTCAGCTAGGAAGTAGGCGTAACTACCCGTACTAGGAAGCATTCGTGTACGGATGGAAAGAAGTGGTCGGGGATGATCACTTCAACCCCCTTCTAACGAAGACTGAAGAACCTAAAGATAAGTGGTAAAAGTATCAAATACTTCTACCAAAAATCTCTATTGGCAAAAGGCAAGGGAAGAAGAAAATAAAATAAAAATAATGTTTTATATGTTTACTTCTTATTTTATATTTTTCTCAGCTTGTATTTTAATTTCTACATAATAAGTATGAATGTAAGCTCAGAGTTACAATGCCAAATGCACTTGATTGTGGCAGATTCTTCAAATGGAAAAAACCGTAACCTATTTTCAATTTTTCAAGCTAAAAACAATAGTATTTCATTTAGTTTTTATAGAAACATTTATTCCTCGTCCTATAAAATATATTAATAATAAAGATAGAAGTTATTAAATACAACAATTAAAATTCAAAAGATTTTCGTTATCTTTTACTACGACTTTAAATGTCAGATATTAATTTTTCAAAATCTCAAAATCACTAGCTTTCTAACGGAATATTATACACATCTATATTACATATTCTTAATTAATTAAATTGACAATTACTGATCATTTATGATACATAATTATATTAAATCATTTATTTATTGCATTTCAATAGTTAACTTAACTGGCAAGATTTTCATTTTGTTTTTTATTTCTCTGTTTTTTTTATTGCTTTATTACTGTTTTTTTTATTTTTTTATTTTCAGTGCAGTATTCAAAATATTTAACACAAACTTGTTGAAAAAAAAACCATCAACGATTAGAGTTAAAACTTTTTTTAAAAATACGTGCAAGAAAAATATGCGAAAAATTAAATTACAAATATGGGTGATAAATATTCAGGACACAGTCTTTTTTAAAAATTTTTATTTTTTTTTTAAATAAAAAAATTTAATAAAAAAAAAAAAAAAAAGACTGCGTCCTGAATATTTATCACCCATAATATGTAGAACAGTCGACTAACTTCCTTCAAGAATTCATAAATTACAAATAGATAATAATAAGTAAATTTGTACTGAAATGATTAGCATTTATTTATTGTTACCATTTAAATTTGACTGAACACTCCAACCATCCTTCTCTTCAATTAATTTTTTAATTAAATGGAAACATTAACGTTCATATTGAATGTTTTTCAAAGTGATTTCCTTGAGCATTAAAGACAGCCTCGGTATCTTTCTTCAACAGCAGCTGTGGCAGAATGGCACTGGATATGTGCTATTGTTCTACAAGCTTCAATTATCCTTCTTAGTAAGGAAATAAGGTTATTGACCGGAATTGCTCAAACATATCCTATATCCCAATCAATGGATTGGCCATGTAGCAACAGTGGCTTGGCCTGCACGCTCTCCAGTCCTGACACCACTGGATTTTGTTTTTGGGGATGACATTAAACAAAATGTCTATGCAAGTCCGGTAAATGAGCTTAATTCCATACGAAGAAGGATAGTTGAAACTTGTGAAATAACACATATCCAGTGCCGTTCTGCCACAGCTGCTGTTGAAGAAAGATACTAAGGCTGTATTTAATGCTCAAGAAAATCACTTTGAACAACATTTAATATGAATGTTAACGTTTAAATTTAATTAATAAAGTAGTTAGAACAAATAAATTGGTTTTATTTATTTCATATAAATAAAAATAATTCATAACAACGAAAATCATTAGGTGTGGATATCTCCTAAACAAAGCGTTTGTGGACATACCTTCAGAGGAAATTTGTTTCATGTTTTGAGTTCCTTAGTTCATTTTTGCAGTTTGGCCACTCAATTCTGAAACACCCTGTATATACAATGAAGATATTATATTGAAATATAAATGATTTTTGTAAAACGCAAGGTAAATGTACTATCACTTTAAGAGAAATTTTCAACATTAATATGAACCACAGCTTCAGTTCTGGCGGTGGATCCTTTGCAAATGGATTTAAGTATCAGCAAATTTAGTCTTTTATAGATTTCTTTTTTTCTGTACAGTTAATTAGTTGATTATTCATGAAAAATTCAGGAAATTCTGAATGTGTATATTATACCAGTAATATATACACTCAGGTTCTTGGGTCAACAGATTTTTTATATCAAATTCAAAACCTACGACTTCAGATCCAAATCATTTATCTAAACTATATTTCATTCGACCACTTAAACGAGAGAATTGTCTCTCTACTGTCAATTTACATTGTAAATAATAAAAACGAAATCATGTCCAAACAAATGTATATCTCGAGAATATATGTAAAACCTATATCTTGGCCAACCGGAAAACGGGATATTTCCAAGAACAAATTCAGTCTGATTGAACGAAGCCGATTTATGTTAAACGTTTTTTATCTCTATCTCGTTAGAAAAGCATTATTTTTTTTGTTTGTGGAATTATTTAAACATATGAAAATATTATTAGGAATAAATATCATAAAATTAATCTCTCGTGTTTTTTCTTTTTTTTGTGTGTGTGTTTTATTTGATATTTCACATCGTCAGAAAAATATTTCCGATAGATCAGTAAATATTCTACATCTTTCATTCACAGTAATGACTTCTTTCAAATTTCAAAAGCGTTTCACCATATATATCTGATAATAAATTTATCAATAAGTTTCCTCACATATTGGTGGGTATATGTAATAACTGGAAAATATTGTGATTTGTGAGCGATACGGGGCAAAGCTAGTGTAGGGACATTTCCACGCATGAATGGTTTAACAAAGCCTTTCAAATAATCCACAACTCAACAAAGGGAAGCCCTTTGACAGTTAATTTCAAGTGAATAAATATGTTAGGCGCATGACCAGCCAGTCTTAACATTAATAACATATCATTTCGTTATTGTGTATGTTTTTTCGTTTCATTAAAATGCTGTACAATGAAATGTAAACAAGCAACGATAAAGCTATTTACTTATAAAATGTGATTGAGATGATTAAATTTGGAGTCACCATGGATTTATTTGAGGAGGTATATTATTAATAATATTGGAGAAACATTATTATCTATTAATAGTATTACAGTTCATTTATTCTAGTGTTATGCCTGATACCTATTAGTGTTGCCAAAAATCGGTTTTGGTCTTGTACTTGACAAGACCAAAACCGCCGAAATGTTGCAAAATCAAGACCAAAACTGCTAAAAAAAAATACATTTTTTAATAAACATTAAGGCAAAATAGTTACTAATACTTGAAAATTTTATATAGTATATGTAATGAATTGGTACAACCAATATACTTTTGCATTTAACTGTTCTAATTTTTAATTCGGGCTTAGTTAGGTTTCTCTTATCTAAAAAATTACAATAATATCTCTATAATAATAAGCTATTAGGTAACTGCAAGACTGTAGCGAGACTCTTGCACAAGACCATAACTGAGTGCTCAAGACTTTTCTTGGTCTCGCATTTGGGTAACATTAATACCTATAGAGTTATAATAGAGAACAAACTATTAAATCAAGATTACGAAATAAACAAACCATTTTCGATGATCAATACAAAAAATTTGGTATAATTTCTGGCAAATAAATTGACTGTTGTTAAGAGCCGAGAGTTAATTATGGGACGTTTTAAAGCTAACGTTGAATGACTTAAACCACTCATACATAAATTCGTAAGATTTCCAATTCATACACCTAAATGAATATCTAGATTATTTCGATTTTTTCACTCAAATACTCAGTCAGAAGCGACAGGTAAAAATGTGAAATTTAAAGTGAAATGACTCGACACACGATCCAAGTACACGAAACTATCTACTATAAACAAATAAATTAAATTAATTATTGCTATCGTCAATTTATGTTTAAAAAATCAGTGAAATCATCCCTGGTCATTTGGGCTATAAGAAGAATAAATAAGGTATCGAATGCTAATAATGTAGTGGCAAATAGTAATGCAATGTTCATCAAATTCATCGAAACTAGAGAGTGCCTGGTTTTTCTTAGAGCTCCTAAATAATAATATTAAATATTAGGTAATTATTAAATAGTCTAATCTGAACTAGGATTTTATATTATTATAAATAACGATATACTTATTATATTAATAATAGATGGGTTATATTAATAATGCAATGGGTTTATCACATTCAATGTATATTCAGAAATATAAATCCCATAGGAGGAGTACTCTAAATAGGAGCATTACTCTTTGGAATTATAAAATAAAATTAAAGTTCTAAATGTTTCATCTTGATATAGAGAGAATACAAAAGAGGCCTAGTAAAAATTTATTTTTTCTTTGTAAATTATGTAATTAAAGAATCTTTAACTATGAAGGTCATTAGTAATCGCCATTATTCCGTCCTTGCTATTTCCGCCAATTTTTATTACTACCAACTGATTGTTGCTTAATCTGGGTAACTTATAAGGGCTTAGTACACCAATCTCTACCATATCATTATCTTTCTAAGTATTTGTCTTGTCTGTTGATAATTCAGATTTGGTAACCGAGTCAATGTATTTAGGAACAATCCTAAATTGATACAAATCAATGTCACATGTCGCTAGAGGATGATCCTTGGAGCTTCAGTCATCATTCACCGCTTCGTTTTAAAATGAGAGTTGTAAGACATGTGTTTCCATAGACCGTAATAAACTGAAGATCATAAAGAGTGAAGTCAAGCCATGGAGCAGTTCTAGTCGCAATAAACGCAGAGAGGAAGTCATTCTTGCTCGACTCAGAATACAAAATTCACTTAATCGCTAATGAAAACTCGCCCATTTGTCTAAGATGTCGGGAGAGAATGACAGTGGCCCATATTTTTTTGAAAGATATGGGGCAAGAGTTGCGCCTTTTACATCAGAAAGTTGAATGAAAAAGTTATACTAACAAGTATATCAACTGCTTTGTCGATGATGTCTTGGTTAAAGTCATATCTTTTCACTCCGTGGAAGGAATTTTTAAAAATAACTGAAACCATATCTCTCATTTTTTTATTATTATTAATATCATCATTTGTCATCTTATTTTTATTATTTTGGTTTATTATTTTCAATAATTTACCTTTGTAATCGACCAAGAAAAAAAACTTAGCCCCCTCAAAATTTGAGTTTCAAGGTATTTTTTATTATTATTACTTGTTTTTCATCTTATTTGTATGCATTACCAGTAAATATAACTATAAATAAAAATATATATAAACTTAATTAACGGTTTTGATAACCTACTGGTTTAACTCCTGAAGTCCATAACAACCAAACAATCTATAGCCTGTAGCGCCAAAATCAGTTATAATGAATCCAGCCTAGTTACCTTCCTAAAGCCATTATATCTGTCTATAAAATTTTCATTCGGTTTAATATTAGTAATAAAGAACCTTTGTAATTGACCAAGAAAAATAAATAGCGAAACCATCTCCAATCAAAATTTGATTTTTTACATTTCATATTACGTAGAATCCGATAATCAAATAAAAAAAAACCTTATGCCCAATGAATTTTATCCGAAAAATAACTCGTCCGATTATTGTGACGATACCAGTCGCCCTTTTCTTTCAAAATAGTTGCAGAAAAACCTGTGTCTTTCCGCCAAAACGGCTACCACAATTTTAATGAAACAATATATTTTACTTTAAGCCCTTTAAATCTATGAAAACAATATAATACGTTGAAAAAAGTTAAGACGAATGCAAAAGTTTATTTGTAAATACTTCTAAAATTACACATCGTGAATGTGTATGCCTATTAAAATGTCGATTTTGGCCATACCGTTTATAAGTCTATTGTTATGTCCGTGTAGATTAATATGAAATCGGAATTGAAGAATATGTATTTGGTAGTTGATAGTTGCTTGTCGCAAGTCGGTATGTAAAGTTTTGATGTCTACCTACCAGGAAGCTGCTGTTACGATTTGAGTTTTGATAATGTATTGCTAAACAATAAATCTATGAGGCTTGTGTACATTTGGGCTTGAATGAGTATATTTTTGTATTTATTGTTCGTCTGATTTTCAAATTTGGTATGTAAAAAGCGAGTATTGTATTTTCAGCGAATTGTTTGCATCTCGGGTGTTTCTCCTGTCGAATATTAGTCCAAGATAACGTGCAGTGTCCGTCTGAGGAAAATATTTGTTGCGGATACAAAACGGTGGACATGAGTCTCATTGTTAGTCTAAATGTTCCATGTTACGATTTTTCATGATTTTATTTTATTTTCCAAATTGAGTAAAAATTTTGTAAGTTTAGTCAGGCTTATCTCAGATTATTAAATTTTGTTTCGTTAAAAAAGTATTAAACATTTTTTTTATTTTTTTTTAATGGAATTTACAACTGTATTAAATAGAAAATGCAATAAGTAAATGTGAAATTGGTAACATGACCTGCACAACATGAAGAGAAACTACCCATTGATAGAACTCAAATTAAAGTTCTATATTAGAAGATTCGAGGACATCTTCTTTTCATACGCCTCGGAGGTTATCAGGAATGGAGGATCGAGGAGGGATTCGGATGGTTCGGCAGTTTGTTATGGAAGGAAAGGTATCTGGATTGGGCCAAATCGGAAACATATGGAACATTAAGGTCTTTATGGATGATTTTATTTGTGACAAAGTAAGGAGCGTTGAGGATTTTACGAAGGATTTTGGATTGTAAGGATTGGATACGAGAGGAATTAAAAAAAAAATGTAATTAATCGATAAGATTTGATTGCTTTTCTAATGATGATTGTAAGTAATATGTAAGCTGTAATATATGAATTTCAGTTTTAGATAGGGTTATGGGATCATATAGACAACAAAGTTAATGAATGACTAAGTCAAACAATCGCCTGGAGTGATCGGAACACGATCCGACAGAACGACAAAGAAACAAAGCCGCTAAACAGAGGGTCTCATTAAGGAATAAAAGCATCGATTAAGAGAAGCGAAGGGGGGTGGGGAGGGGGCGTAGTAGAGAAATGAAGATAAAGAGGGGGGAGGGGAGCTAACATTAAATTAAACAGCGGAGAAGCTGGCGTGGGCAGATCAATGGGAGCCCGCCAACGCCTCTGACCTTTCCCTCCGGGACTGTACTCCGCTGTGACGATGTGGGCTTCCGTATCCCGTGGGCTGATAGTTCGAGGAGGGTTATGGGGGAGGGGGTGATTACCCTTCCGCAGCCGGGCCTAAGCGGAAAAATTGCTATTAGCTTAACGGGGGTGTTGATCCTCCTTCCTGAAGGGTCCTCGTTTATGCCTTTATTATTAGTAATTGCTAGAAATTACTAATTCCTTTACTATGTACTCATTATGAACAATTAATTTGTAAGAAATTTAACTGTTCCCTCGAACAAAATATTCTGGCCCCGATAATAACACGTCCAAACTTTAATGATATACAATTAAATATTCATTTTATTTTTTCTTCTAACACTTATTTGCTCCTGTCAACTGTGGTAAATTGGTAATCTAAAAATGGCATGATTTAGTTATTTTAATTATTTAAGGAAGATGTCACTTCCAGCGGCTTTTTGGTATTCTTCTCAAATGCAGAGGTGTACCAGCTGTTGCTTTGTATCTTCTTTAGCTGTTGGTATTTCCGTTAATATTTATATAAAATCGTTGACAAATTTTATGTGTTTTATGAGTTTTGTTAGTAAATCGTAATAATTAAGGTATAAAGTTTGATGTTTTTGTAGGAGGGTCTTTTCGACAAACCATATATGTACGAAGGGGTATAAGTGGGTATGGATGGATATGTATTCCATTTCTGTCTCACTTACAGTTATGAAAAATTGGACAAAAGAGAGTAATGTTGTTTGGGTTGTTTGTTATGGGTCTTTCGTTTAATTATAACATGCAAGAAGCATGTCTTCTATAATACAATTCTAAAAAATAAAACATCTTTACCTTTCATCTAATAGTTACCCGATCATACTAATCATTCATACTACTTTCGGTTTATTATTATATCGGTTTTATTTTTCAGTAATGAACCATTGTGATTGACCAAAAAATTCAAAAATTTAACCCTCTTTCAAAATTTGAGGTTTCACGTGAAATTTGAAAAACTAATAAAAAATTGTTTGTCCGTAAGCCATCCGCCGTCCGGGCTTGGTTTTTTAAAAGTTTATGGAATTTCCTATTAAAAAAAAATTTGTTAAAATCGAACTATTTGGAGCAAAGTTATAGTCTGTAGTTTTTGTTTTGTTTATTCTACTGATAAATATCCCTTGCTTTGGATTTTGAATTTTGAATGTGTTACTAAAGTAATGCTAGTTTTTTTAGCATATTACTAATGATTAAAAAAAAAGTTTAGTCCAATAATTGGAATCACCTTTTATTTATTTTTCATTGCAACTAGAAAAGTAATGTTACTTTAAATTTATAATTGTTTGGAAATAATAAACCATTGTGAAATAATTTGCAGCGTTTTTTTTTTTTTTATGCTGTTTATTTTACTATTACTGCCAATGAATTAATTTATTTTTCCATGTTATGTTTCTGGTCAAAAAATTTATGTTCTACTTTTCCTCACTCTTACCTTATTCTAGGGAGTAGAAGGACAGTTATAATCACCCTTAATTCATTAAAATGAATCCTGGTGAATTAGGTTTTAAAAAAAAATATGTATATAAAATAAATAAATAGTGTTTAGGGTAAGGTTGAAGATATATAATTATTAATTTTTTGAAAATAATTAACTATTGGGTAATGGTTAGCAAAGCTTTTATTTATCTGTTTAGCATCAATGAAACAAATTAATTCATTGTCGTATGTTTTGAAATAAAACATAAGAGTGGAGCGCCTCTGCTTTTTTTTTTTTTTTTAGTAGTGATTAATAAACATAAGCATTATTATATCTTAGGTGAAGAAATAGCAAAACAATATGGAAATAAGTAGTTCCTATTTATTATGTAAGGAAGGAATTAATAATTTTTTTCTTGATCGATTACAATATTCCATTAAACATAGTAGACAAAAATTAGTGTACAAATTGTTTGCCTAAGACCTATTTTTAAACATTGACTGGAAAGATAATAAAAGTAATAAAGAAAAAATAATGCCCCGATCATGGGATTTTCTAAATTGTTAAAAAAAATAAAACCTAAGAACAACCAACTGTATTTAAGAAATAATAAAGTTAATATATCAGCCAGGAAAAAAAGTGTAGTAGACTATCCTACTTCTAAATGCAATATTATTAAACAGGAAGACGTTATAAACTATACCAAAATTAATGGACTGTATCTTTATTAATAGTTATCCGATTTTTAGGACTTTTTTTTTTGTTTTGTAGGTAATTTAGTAATCTTTCGAATTACCATCAAGAAAAAAAAATGCATACTTTTTGAAGTATTAGCAAATACAGTTTATTTTCCTTCATAATTTTTTTCCCAGAAATTTGGGGGGAGGGGAGTAGGACTATTTTTCGCTTGTGAAGGAAAATAATGTCTTCAAAATGGGTGGTCAATAATTGGATTTGATGGAGAATTAACGATGTTATGGCGTACCGAAAAAAATACACCTTTTAGAAATAATATATAGAATTTGGGATTGAATTGTATTTTAATTAGGAGTAGATTCAACGCAAATAATTTAAATTGCATGTTGTTACTATTTATTCTCTATAACCTACTGAGAAAATTGAGTGATAACAGTTATTTTTTTATGATTATTTGTTTATTGATAAATATTACAATCTGTCTCAATAAAGAACATTTATAATAGAGTTCTAAGAGCACATTCACACCATATTTACAAATAAAAAAAATAAGCTAACTTCAAATAATACAAAGCTACAAAAGAACAAAATAAAATGTCATAGTGAAGGTAGAGAATATACATAATAGTAATAATAGAATGAAAATAAATGAATAAAATAGAATTCAAATTATCTTAAAAAAAAAGAAAGAAAAATGTAATGAAAATAAACATCTAGATGCAGGCATACTTATTTACACTATTTACAGTCGGCCATGGCAACTCCGAACCATACTTATCCCCCCACATGTGGAGGGAAAGCAAGGCTTCAAGAGATCCCTGCTCTTCTTTCTCAATCATTTCACTGTTATTAAAAGATAACAGTTATTAGAATACTGTCCCTTGTAATGAAGAAATAATTAATGAGAAAGCTTAATTAACGATAGTAGCAACGTATAAAGTTTCTCATACAACAAATTGAGTTGAATGAGCCTTGAGTTATGTGTTTATGGGCTAAGGGTGGGCGGGGCTTGGAGGGGAGCAGTGTGTGGTTATGAAGGGGATGACAACTTACAGGGGCTAAAGGTTTCCCTTCCTAAAGTACCCTAACTGAATAATACTCTCGGGTTTTCCGTTTAAATAACCTTGTGATAGTTTTCTGTTTCTTAAAATATATGATTATATAAGTCATATGTGTAACTATATATATTTATAAGTTTATATGTATACTAGTAGGGCCGTGCAAAAAAATCGCACAGCATATTGTTATCAAATGCCAAATTAATAAGAAAAGAAAATAATGCAACTTTGCAATCAAAAGATAAAGGAGTCAATTGTTACTTTATCGATAAATATAATCGACAAAGGGAACAAAAAATAATTTAAATCTTCTTAATGTTTGGAACCAACATATTTACAAATTTCAATAAGCTGTATCTTTGTTAAAAATTGTCCGATTTCGATGATTTTTTTTCCTTTAGTAGGGAATTCAGTAATCTTTTATATAATCGTAGGCATAACCGAGAGAAAAGTGTGTAATTTTTTAGTTATTCGCAAATAAAGTTTTTTTTTTATAACTTGGTTGCCTGAATTTTCGGAGTGATTGGACTATTTTGTCCGCCTGAAAGAGAAGGAAGCCTTCGAGATTGGTGACTCAATCTTGAGATTTGGCTAAGAATTAATGATGATATGGCTCGATCATAGAGACCTCAAGTCGACGAAATGAGACATGTATTCATAATTGGTAATTGGTTGACTGTCGTGGATAATGATGAGAAGAATAGTTGGGGTGGTCAGTCAAAAAGGAAGGCAAAAATAAATGATAATATTTATTTTTTACATATGCCGACGTTTCGACCTGAAGTTCAGGCCTTCATCAGGGCTAAGAAAATAACCAGATAACAAGGTATGAGAAACATAAGTAGTGATGGTAAAACAAATACAAAATAAAAAAATTAGAAAAATCTTCTATCTAACTACTCCATTCTCAATGTTTTAATTTTACTATTTATTTTCATTTCTTATATAACTTCATATTTCTTTTTTATGTTTTACATTGTATTCTAAAGATTCCCATTGTAACACTTATGTCACCTTTTTTGATTATGCCTACTTCATCATTCTACACTTTGTAACGGTTATTATTATTTATCTCTTAGTTCTTAGTCATTATTCTAACAATTTCATTTTACTTTATATTTAACTCCGATCAACATATTTCCCTGATCCTTGGAAAATATCTATTGTCAAAATGATCCACAAACCCAAAAAGCCACCAGAATATCCATCCTCTTACCGTCCCATCTCTCTGTTACCCATCATGAAAAAAATCCTGGAAAAACTAATCTTAAAACGCCTGTACCCAATCCTAGATTCTAATCACATAATCCCAGATCACCAATTTGGATTCCGCTCCTCCCATTCCACTATACATCAATGCCATCGTGTGGTAGACGTAGTATCCTCTGCTTGGAGCGCGGTATGTACTGTACGGGAGCCTTTCTCGATGTTGAACAGGCGTTTGATAGAATTTGGCAGCCGGGACTGCTGTACAAACTCCGAAGATTCCTACCATCTACCTACTTCCTCATTATCCGTTCCTACCTTAATGATAGATACTTTAAAGTAAATCACAACAATGTATATACATCCCGTTTTTCCCAGTCTGCAGGTGTTCCTCAAGGTAGTATCCTAGGTCCTATCCTTTAAACAGTTTATACAGCTGACATCCCAACCCATCCCAACACTGTCATCACCACATATGCTGATGACACATGTATCCTATCAGTCAATAACGACCCATCTATTGCATCCCAAACCCTTCAATCCCACATCACAAACCTTAAAGAATGGTGTCAGAACTGGAGAATTAAAATAAATTCCAATAAATCCCATCAAATTACCTTCACCCTTCGCCGTAAACCAATGACTTCCTGTCCTTCAGTATCCTTTAACAACACCTCACTTATTGCTGTTGAACAAATCCGTTATCTAGGACTCCATCTGGACAAACGTCTAGCTTGGAATCCTCAGACTGAAACGACAAGAAACCGCTAGACGTTTCCGACTACTTCAACACTTACTAGACAAACGCTCTAACCTTCCAATCAATTATAAAAGACTGATTTCCATGACTATAATAAGGCCTATTTGGACTTACGGGGTTGAGCTATGGGGCTCCACCAAGCCTTCAAATTCCTCTCGCATACAGTCCTTGCAATCCAAAATCCTTCGTAAAATCCTCAATGCTCCTTACTTTGTTACAAATAAAATTATCCATAATGACCTTAATGTTCCTTATGTATCAGATTTGGCCCAATCCAGATATCTGTCCTTCCATAGTAAACTTCATAACCATCCCAACCCTCTTGTCTCTAACCTTGCTTTCTATTCGATTCCTGATAACCCTCCGAGGCGTCTGAAAAGAAGATGGCCACGTGATCTTCTAATGTAGACATATTATTAGAGTGCTACCAATGGGTAGTTTCTCAACATGTGTTCCATGTCTTTATACCAATGTGCGAATTTACCAGATGTATTTTTTGTATACAGTTGTAAATATCATTTAAAATAAATAAAATAAAAAAACTTTATATTTATTTTTTTTTTTCTAATTTTTTTATTTTGTATTTTTTTTACCATCACTACTTATGTTTCTCATACCTTGTTATCTAGTTATTTTCTTAGCCCTGATGAAGGCCTAAACTTCAGGTCGAAACGTCGGCATATATAAAAAATAAATATAATTATAAAAAATAAATATTATCATTTATTTTTCCTTCCTTTTTGACTGACCACCCCAACTATTCTTCTCTTCATTCGAGACATGTGTTCAATGACAGTACTACAATTAACGTAAGGCTGTGTGGAAGCGAACCCTACGCCTTGCATTATCTCGAAAATAGTACGTTTTGGGGCTTAAAAACGCAGGATCCGATAGTTCCGGAGGAACTATCCGGGTCTTGCTGAACTCATCAAAATCTTCAAGGTCCAGTTTGTCCTATATCGATCTAAATACCTATCACTGATCCAGTATTGAAGCCTAGCAAAATGTTTGTATCGAATTAATTTATATTAGAAAGAAAATCGAAAGTGGAGAATACGATTCGCTAACCCCCCGTAAAATTCTGAATCCAACGGTACCCCATTCATGGTATTTGAGCATGACAGGAGCATATATTTGGTACATAAACGATTTCAAGCCTTACTGTAATAATATATGTGGGGATGGGGATATATATATATATATATATATATATATATAAATGGTATATTAATTTAAGACAGATAAAAATTATAAATCTAATGATGTTGACCAATTGACTGACATTAAGAACAACGTAAACATCTTATACTTATCATAGAGAATATTGTTATAGATTACCAACATTATTTTTATATTAAGTCTTTTTTTATTTAGGTTCTGGTTAATTGTAACATGTAAGAAATTCTGCTTTAACATCCAAAATATAAAGCAACTAAATCCATGAGCTGATGTAAATGAATCCCATCTGTACATTTCTGAAAGCTCAGTTGCCATGACACACAGCTGGTTGATTGGAAATTCCTGGACTTTGAAGCAGTAACAATCTTCAATCTCATTGCAATAGTTTACAAATCACTCGGAACAACATTTATTACATGGATTCTTTTATCTATGATCCTGACATAATTTGAACATTTTAAAAAAGCTCGATCATAAAATTTTATCAAGTTAATGTAGTTGCGTTAACAATGATTCTCCATTTTCCTTGATGGTGTTTATAAATCAGTAGTTTGAAGAATAATTTGAAATCCTACTGATTGGTTCAAAGCAAAAATATTTATTATTAAATTGCTTGGTCAGGAAAAATATTGAATAACGAGATCAGAAAAAAAAAAACTACTACTATAATCCCGGAAGGTTCTTGGGTTCCGTACTTATTAAGGAAGTACTGCTTATTGGTCAACGGTTGTACAAGCAAGAGATGTGACCGACATCACGCTCAACTGCCTTGTTTCTCCTTAATCAATTAAGAATACCCACTTTATACTGAGTAGGTGTCTTCAGAATGATCTTCTAATCCATTGGTGTAACGTGGTTAGTTATCACCTAATACCACAGCCAGACCTCAAACCGAGACCAAAAGAATAGGAGCACAATCTCTTACTCGCTGCTCTGCCTCACCCCTCAAAATAAAATATGAAGCCGTCTAAATGTTTAAAAACATTTTCGATATTACTGAATACATCGGTTTTTTTTTTTTATTATTCGAAAATATGACCAGCTGAAGACGGTTGAGAATGTCATGTTTCACCAAGGGAATGGATGACCGAATAGGTTTGGATTCTGATCGAAACGTAATCCTAGCATTTAACAATCTTTCGCACTTAGATGATGGCATATTTCAATCTACTGATATTGATCAAATTTGTTGCAAAGGTTTTTAGTTCGATTACTTATGTTATCATCATTATATCTGATGGGCCAATCCATCATTGGGTCTTGGCCGTAACCAAAACCTTCCGCAAGTTGACTGTGGTTTGTAGGTTATCCGGCAATCTATTGTGTCTCTGGACTACGTCCAGCCGTCATACTAAAGGTCATCCTTTTTTGTTCTACTCACTTCCTCGGAATATTTTGGGAATCTTGGAATCATTCATTCGAAATACATGACATACCCTACGCAGTTTTCATATCATATTGGGCTTAACCAGAATGGTCTCGCCAAATAGCTAGTAGTTAAACATTTTTGGACAAGATAGTCCTGTCTTTCACTATTCCAAAGATTTTGTGGAGAATCTTCTGCTTAAATTTCCAAATCTATATAGTCAATTGCAAAGTCATTAAAATCCTATTAATTTAAGGATAGTCATTTTAATGACTACTTTTAATCAAAAGGACTAATTTAAATCAGAATGTGATGTACGAACAATAAAAAAACTTTGGTATGCTTTACTACAAACAATAACTTGTACTCATAATGATAAATATACATATACGCTACGTAATAAAAGCGTCTACACTCAACTTTTGTCCGAAATGTGGTTTGTTACATCCTCCAGGTTAATCTCTGAACAGATACTCCCCTTCTAACCGACAATTGGCCCAAGCTCACGCAGGTATAAGGGAAAGGAGGAAACAAGGGGACAATAGACTTCCACCTACTCCCGACAGCTGACTGGAAGTCTGGGCTTCGATACTCCAGGTATATGCGGTACTCTGCAGGAAGACATAGTTTGGAACAATTTCTTGGCTAATTTGTTTCAAGTAACACTAATTAGGTAATAGCATCAAATGACTGTATTAATTACTGTTGGAAAATTCAATGTCCATTAACCATTAATTTTAAGACATCCTGAAATAATATCTTATAATTTAAGATTTTAATTTAAGATTCATTTTAAGAAAATGAAAAAATAGAAGTTATTATTATCTTATTATCACTATTTGAAAAGTATTAGCTGATTGAGCAACGTTCCAGCCAAATCTAGCGGAATGTATAATTCGTACATATAATTCATATTAAATTGTGAGCAATAAGAATAGTTTGGAACAAATTCAACAATAAAGTTGCAATTCAAATTTAATTGTAAACAACTTTTCTATTTAAAAAGTAATACAAGTGAGCCTGTTTTGTTGATTTTTTTTTTTTTTATGTCTGCTTCATTGTGCTTCGATTCCTAAAGTTTCATAAGGGTTCGGAGGTTTCTATAGCAATTATATTAAACATATTTGCTTCGATAACTTCCTTTACTGAACACTATGGCCTAATCTAGAAGTTTAGACTTAAATTTATACCCCGATTTCAATCGCTGTTATTCTGTTACATCATTTATATTAACCAGAATTATCTCATGCAATTCCGATTCATGCAGCAAGAATATCGCGTCCTGAGTTCAATATCTGGTCAGAAGATCTTGAAGAAGGGCTACACGACGAAAGACCGATTGAAGACAAAACAATTTTCAGAAGATCTGGAGAAACTACGGTCTAACGTCATCACTCGTCCGACCTTTGAGAAGACCTGAGTTGTCAGGTTATCTCAAACTTAACTTATTAAACATCAAAGTAAGATCCTATATTCTAAACCTTATAGGATGTTTCAATTGCTTCTCTTTCGACCACGCTTAGGCTAAATGTCAATGGTCATCTGTAGGGTTTACGGAAAATGCGGTATCCCTCAACACGATGATAATTGCAGTCAACTAGTAAAATGCGTTAAATGTTTTGATCCACATACTGCATGGTCTCGAAACTGTCCGGTATTTCTAAAATAAATGGAAATTCAGAAGGTAAGAGTGACCGATAGGCTACCCCATCCTGGAAACAGAAGAATAATTGGAAATAAAACGGCTGTAGTTCCTCTTTTGGGCAGCTTTTTTAAAGTACCATTCACTGCAGCTCCAAATGTTTAGTTGATAAAATCAAAGTATTAGAGAATAAGTTGAGTAACAGAAACAATACTTCAGTTAATCCAATTACCCAACCATATAGTTTTTTTTCTTACTTTAATTTACTCATAATATAAGAAAACCTATATACCATCAGTAATCGTGGTTCAAATGAATCGTATCCAATGGCAAAAAAATAACTTATAATTAAGTGGAGACCGACAAAATACTAACACCTTTTAACTACGTTCTTTGATTCATCTTTAATAGATTCGATTCTGTTATAGAAAACAATTAGTTCTTTATTTTGTTTTATTGTAAGCGGCAACGTTTCCCATTTATAAAGAAAAAAATTTGAAAGTATTACCTAATATCTAAAGAGTTCATTAGGGCTGAGGAAAGACAAGATAACTAATTAAAGAATATATCTAACGTAATACAAAAGGATAAGAAAACGTATACTAATTGTTATCTGCTAATAAATAAATTCTGAGAAGTGAATAAAAATATCTATCATCTACAATGAAAATTGCGTTTTGTAAGATAAATTAAAATATATAAGAACTTGGTAAGGCTTGGAAATAAATATAAAAATTTATGATCAGTATAATACGATATAATTTAATCCCTTACCATTACATACAGTACTTATATAATTTAATGTATCTTCACACAGCACAATTTTCACTTACTTCTTAGAATTTATTTATTAGCAGATAACTTGTAATATTTATCTTCATATCTTTCTACTATAAGTGTGTAATATAATATATAAGGTTTGGTTGTTATCTTGTCTTTTCTCATTCTTGATGAAGTTCTGAAACATATTCTGAAATTGTCGGCACAAAGAAAAGAATATATTTTTTAAAATATTTTTATTTTTTATTTTTCGTTGTGACTTGAATCCCCAATCAAATTCCCAGCAATATTATCAATAGTAAGAGTATTTCTTTGTTATGATAGATATTTAAAGTTATATTGCAAAAATAGCATTGTAGGAACTGGATGATATAGATAGTTCTAAACAGTGAATAGTTACAAATATAGGCTGAGGAATAAGAAGCGGGGTGGTGACAAAGGTGACGTTACAAGGGCATATCGAAGGAGCACATTCCATTCCATTTGTCCCTGCATCTAATGTTTTCTCCCCTCTTGAAGTATATCAGCTCTAACATCGACTTCGTGACAACCCTCTGTAACGGTTTAATTAAACTTTAATGCTCACATTACGCTTCTCTCACATTACGCTCATAATGATCTTGCATAATATTGTCTTATAGGAAATAAAATACAATAACTTTAATAATAAACCACTTTATTATGGTTGCCAATTTTAAGTTTGATACTTATTCAATTTTTAGTATTAATCAACTTTCCAATGAAATATTTCAAAACATTCCCACAAATCAATGTTAATGAAATAAAATAAATGCTGAAAATAACAATTAGGCAGAAACGTTACATAATAAAATAATATTAATAATTAAAATTTTAATTTTATTGAAACGGCTTTTTTACTTAAAAATTATTTTAAGAGGAATATTTTATTCCATTTAAAAAATTTACATAATTTAATTAATATTATGAATGAAATAATTTTAAAAAAAGTGTATCGTTGGTATATTGAAAAAGTAATTAATTAACATTTTAACAAATTTGAAATAATCGAATTTAAAGTTTCTGAAACCTGATAGTTTTTGAAGTTGATAAATGTTCAATGGAATCTAGGGTTACAGGCCAATACAGGTGACGAATTTCTTGATTTTGAAATAACGTATTTATGAGTCTGTGTTTCTGTTTTCTCAACAGAAACACAAAGCTTGTTTTAATAAAGAATTTAATATTTTTTTATTTTTTAATTCTTTATTGTTTTTTTAAAAGTGTATTCTGGTCTATCAGTGCAAACAGCTTTAATTATCTCGTCATAGTGTTACTTGTTTTGTATATAGTTTCGTTTGTTTTATATATAGAATGTTTACCTTATATTTTCTTTAAATTATTTATTTTTCTCCATTGATTTTATTTTGGCCAGATATAATCTTTTAATTTTGTTCTATTTTGTTATTCTCAAGGGACTGTGTCCCAGAATAAAGTTATTTTCTATCTAGCTATGAGGTCTAGTGTTGTCTTCCACATAATCGAACTCTAACTAATTGCATCTGCTGTAGGTTACATTATTGGTTCTCTGAGCCAATTTAAACAACGCTGAGTAGTCACAGATTCACTTCCTCACCACAAGCTCTGTTCGAGAGTCCAAGGAGATTCCACCTCATGACAGAGCCTCCTCCAGATGGGCAAATAACAGGGAAAATTGTATCGCTCACCAGACCTTCTGGTAATTCTTGCTCGATTTGAATCGAATTTACAAATTCAATTTATCGAGTAGTACAAATTTAGACTCATTTGTGAAAAGGTGAATATACCAGGCACGATCAGTCGATGATATATGAATCCGAACGAATTGAAGTTTTTGAACTTTATGTTGTGGGTGAGTCCTGGAAGGCACAGAGGTCTTCGCCGGAGCAACACCTGCTCATACTTTTTGAAGACTAATTTGCAAATTAGTTGCCTTCTGTAAGTGTTGAAGATTCCTTCGAGTTCGGATAGTCAAACATAAGTATTTTTTATTTTATAGATCTCTGACGTCCACCACCATGTGTATGTTCAAAGGATCCACTATTCTGGTAACGTCTCCATGCGTGATTTATCATACTTTGTGGGATTGGTAGTGTTGTTGCAACATTTTCACATTTCTGGACATCACCACCGTTCATAGTAGCATCAGCTCTTGCAAGATCTACTGTTGTAAGACGTCGTGCGTACTTTCTTTAATACCCAGAAAAGCTTTTAAAAAGGTAATAAAACATACTAAAAACTGATTATGAAAAAAGAAATAGGTTTAGAAGAAATAAAGTGAAATGAACACAAGCTGTAAACGAACAAAAATGAGGATAACCCCACTGTTATTTATGTTTGAGAGGGTTTATTTGAAATGAATTAGCACATTGCGAGTGTTAACAATCAATAGGTGTCAAAATGGAAAAGTATTGATTCCTCACAATTTTATAAATTTTTAGTTTATGCAATGTGATTCACTTCATTTGCATATACTGTCATATGCTATACTATAATATATATATACATATTATGTTTCTATAGACCGACTAAGTTCTCTGTAAAAAAATAAATATACTTCTTTAAAATGCCATATAACCAAAGCTTGAATTTAGATATCATTAGTAAAAGATACCAGATACCAGATCCAGATCTGTTACAAGAAGGGAATGAAATCAGTATGAAAAGAATAAATTAAACGACCTGATACTGTTTGCATTGCAAGTTTAATCTGTTAATTCACTATGGTATCTGGTATCTTCAGCCAATTTAACATTTTATTTGTGTCCTGTAATGCTTTTACGTTTTCTTTTTGTATCTTGTTCTTTTTGAAGTCCATAAAATGTAGTACAAAACGGAATGAAGTATCCGAGGGGTTCCGGATGGGAGGGGCTGGGTACCTGCGGACCAAAAGGAAGCGGTATTCGTTCTTCATCATTTTGTTCTAGCTGTTTCCGAATTTTAAGGATTCAGTGTTAATTAGGTACCATAAGATGATCTCTAGATTTTAACTTTAAGCAGATATATTATAAAACTTATTCCGGGGTTAATTTATTTTCTTTTTATTGTAAAACTGAACTGATTTGTTTCAAACCTGCACAATTAACGCAAAACAATTATTTGTGAGGATCAATTCAATATTTACACTATAGCTATATTTACACTATAATACAGTATATACATTTTCCCAATCTCTGGTGCGATGGATTTTGATGAATAAGGTATAAAAGAAAAGGGATTTTGTGTAGAAGAGACGAATCATAATTTCAAAACATAGAATCTTACTACAATTACAATGGAATCCATGGAAAAAATTTAAGGGTTTAAAACAGGTCGTTTCAAAAGTCGACCGATCGATACGGGATATATTGTTTTTAAAGTATTTTGGCGTAGTCATAAAATGTCCGCATCAGTCCAACCTTATTCAAGCGATAATGTAGGAATGAATACGATGTTTTCTATTGATTCCTAACCACATAAAATTTATATATACTGTTTATTGTAGCCTAGCTTTATCTATCATTTCCCAAAACTATTTTTTGTTGGCATGGCATATATTTGTTAATGCTTCATCAAATCCAATTATAGAACCATCATTTTGAATGCTTTATTAAGGCAAAATTAGCACATTCTTTTCTCCTCTCAAAATGGTCAGAAAAAAAAAATGTTTATGAAGGAAAGTAATCTTTAAATGTACATTATTGAAAAAATGTCCAATTTATGCATGAATACACACATTATAATTTAATGTTTTTTTAATTACCTGCAAAATCAAAATCGGTCCATATTTAGCAAAGATAATGCTAATTTCTACTCATATTTTGTTATAATATTTTTAATTAAAATTACGTCCTTTCTGGAATACATAAATACATATTATATTGCCATGTTATGTGCTGACCTAAATGCTTAGCGAAATATTCTCACAGGTCAACAAAATTTACTTGATTACAAATTTTTTAAAATTATATTATTTAAAATTTATTAAAAAGACTAAGAATAAGAATCGGGGTGCTTTAAATTAGGTATATAACTTTCTTAAGCATTGTGGACCAATTAGCATTACTGCTACCCTTATACTAACTAGTACAGAATACAAAAGGGGAGAGGGAAGCCCTAGTTTAAGCACCCCTCATATTAATTGAACACAAAGCCGAATCCCCTACTGACACCTATACTCCCATCCAGTGCTTACTCACGTAATCCCCAACGACTCTGTTTACAAGAGAGAATAGAAGTGGGTTCAGAAACATTGCCTGAGGAACCCCTGTCAGTGTACAGTCGCTGCCGCCAGACCTGGGCCCCCTAACGCCCCTACAATCCCCACAATCTGCTCGAGACAATATAAATCAATCCACTTATCCACGCTCAACCGGATTATTTTTATTAGTGGGGTTACATTTAATTTTCAACGGTGAAATCGTGTTGTAATATTGAAGTCAACTGTGTAAGTCACTATTTTTCTGTTGTCAATATAGCTTCTTATTCCTCGTTTAATTTTAATACTGCTTATTTTCGTTATATTTACTCTATATAATTTTTGTTTTTAATATTATTAATTATTTATTATCCGGCTTATAAAACATTTTATTTTATTTATATTTCAGCAAATATTGTGTGAATGAGTTATTTTCTTACCACAACTAGTAAGTGTTACTAGTACTAACAATTACAACAATTAACAATGGCACTAACATTGTAAGAGAAGAGCGGTGTAGCCCATTGGGTAAGGCATTGATGTCCAAATATTTATTCTGTTACCTCATTTGTGAATCGACACAGAGATTCGGAAACCCGCCTGTGCTTATCCAACCTCTTTATGTGAGTACTGGTAATCAATAATTAATTCGGAGGAAACACCTGGTTGAGTCCAGTCTCCGCCAATCACCTTTTTGCAAAACCGATGCTCTTAGAACTTTTCCTCACGAAGTAATGAAGCCAGGAATCTTCATGGGTTCTCTGATTATGCAAGTTTGTCTAATTTTTTTGTACATGTTAAAGTTGAAGAAAATATTAAGATAAAAAAGAAATATATTAATGGAAAAATCATAAAACTACAAAAAAATAATTTACATTAAAAATTAAGTTAAATAAAATTTCAATAATTAAAGTGATATCAGAAAAACTTAATAAATGAAATACGAATATCATTAACAAATATTACTTAATTTATGTAATTGTTTTAATAAAGTTTATACAGTCTTTCTTACTTGAAAATATAAATGTTCAAAATTTAAAAAAATATTTTGCTAAAACATAATTTAATTCATTCTCAGAAATAAACCATTTTCAAAATGAATTATATTGCATAAATAAATATCCTAAAAGGCTTTCTGATAATTACGGACTGGAAAATTTAATTTTTTTTTCAAGCAGCTTTTGAAGTCTTGTTCTGTAGTAGCGTGAGTGGCTCCAATTTGGATTCAGCACAAAACCATCGACAAACGTTGAAAGGTCACTTGCATCAAAAGAATAATTTATTTGTCCCTTTGTCAGAAAATGAAATCTCGTTTCGGGTAGCCTTTTACCTAAAGTACTCAGTTTTAAATTATTTAAACTAAAGGTAAAACTTGGTGAAAAGTCACTGCCCATTTCAAATTTATTGAAATGTTTTTATTTTTTCCAGCATTAAAACTCATAAAACAAAATTAAATTTGATTAATTTTTATAAAATGATGTTGGAACGTCGAAATCTGGACATTCTGTCATACATTTTTCCGAATGATTAATAGTTTTTCGTTGCATGGTATGATAATTCAGGTATGTATAAGAAAATGTTTAAAAAGCTCTTTTGTAAATAAATAACAAAGAGAGGAGAGGAAGAAATGTATGAAGAACTTGATTTTTTTTTAATAGAATCTTAATTACTTAATAATACATGTATGCAACTGCAACGAAAACAACATTTTAACAGTTTTTATTTTAAAAGATTTTAAGCATACAAAATTTGAGATTGTACTACCTGTATCTATTGTTGTTCTCAATTATTTGTTTGTCGCAATGTTTCCCACTTTTTAAACTAAAACGACGAGAGATAAATAAACATTTTGTTTATTGAACTCTATAGTTAGACAAAAAATTAAGAGCTTATTTTTCTCCTGACCTACTCAAGGATCAGGAATACACTTTGTAAACATTGTGAATGCTACATTGAGGTATCGAAATTCCAGATGATATTAAAGAAGTGAAGAACAGAGGGGGAGGGGAGGGAAGAAGGAATGTTTCTAATAACCTTTAGATTTTTTTTTTGCTTCTTATAATTATTTATTTAATATATTGATTCATTTATTTACATATTTTCTTTTTTTGTTTTTTTTGTTTACCATAGTATATATGTGGTGTGAATGTACACATAGAGCCATAATACCTACTGACCTTGAATTAGGAACATTGTATTATTATTATCCAATTATAATAAAAAAAAAATAATAAAAAAAAATCTGTTATTAAAACTTTACCCTTAATATACTGATGTCATAAATTGTTCGTAGGTGGTGAGGTATAATGTTTTGTTATAAATTAATAAACACACAGACGGAACTTAATGGAACTCAGCCGATTCGATTCATGTTAGGAAAAATGTAGACGTAAAGTAAATTTATAAAAACAAAATTTAAAATTTGCAAAAAAAATTTAAAAAGAAAGAAGATATAAAATAAAGTAATATATGTCTGATGTCTTACTTCAAAAATATTTCACAAGGTTTGAGTAAGATTCTTGCAAAGTAACAGCAAAACGTATAATAGATGTTTGGATGTCTACAAATTGATTTATGGTCCGAAGGGCTACTCTTGGAATTCATCGGCTATTTCAAATTTTTACAGATATTTTTTCGTCATATTCTAAACGGCTCCTGCTCTGCAAATATATTTAAAATGTTTTGAATTTAAGCTTAGCCGAATTCGTAGGTGCAGACTTCGAGGAAGGTGCCAGGTCCCAAAAGAAAATGTTGAGAAGGCGAGAATATAATTTCGCCATCCTCCCTCCCCAATAACTTGAGATAAAAAGAAATTAAAATCAAGAATAAATAAGCTGCATGAATAAATACAATGTGTTAACTAAAATAGATTAAGTAAAGTCGACTAGCTGGCTAAGCCGAGTTTTTTTGTTAATTCTTCTGTTTCTAATTACACCTGCGATTAAACAAACGTTTAATGCCATTTGTCATTAAGAATTCACTATCGATATTTTGACATTTGTCCCGCTAGATAGACTGGGACGGACCACTGTGCAATGGGTAGCTGTTTCATGCATATCATATTTAATATTATTGTGATTGATTTACTACTTGTATTAATTACTAATAAATATTTTATAAATAATAATTATACGAAGCCTAATTGTAAGTGTGAATTAGAGTACATAACCTTTACTGGTCTTTGCTTTAGACATGCAGTCTTTATCGACGTGATTCGAAAGGGGCGTCATTTGCTTGGCTAGGGCTTAGAAGTAGGTATATAACTATTTTATTGATTACTATTAACTGTTTTGTTGATACCTGAATGTTATTTTTATTTAAATTTTCAGTTATATTCAAAGATAATGATATATATCAATTTTTTTTTGGTACAACCCCTTCCCCCAATCATAGTCGAAAGTCTGCTACTATATCTGAATTATTTCTTATAGAAATAAGATCTTATTTGTTTACTGTTTTTTTTTTAATTTTAACGTTATTAGGTACTAGTACTGAGACCCGTTTAAACGCTTCCCGAACCATTGCGAGTAAGAGCGTCTGAACAGAGTATTTTTCTTGGTTTGTGACGACATAAATTACTGTTTCTGGGCAGATATCAAAGAAGAAAATGCCACATAAGTGTGGCTTCAGAAAAACAGAAATGTCCGTGATCCGTGATGATATATACTTTTTAAATTATTTTGTTCGTTTCTGTTTTAACGAAAAGTATTGAATTTTTTTTTTTAATAATAATTTCCAAAATAAAAGTATTTTAATCTGAATGAAATAGTTGAAAGAAGTTATGTATTTTCATCTGAAACATGAGCGTTATATGTATCCCCCTTCTGGTTATTTTGTTAACCAAAAGTTTGAATATGTTTGGGTTTGCAGCGCTTTGGAAATATATAAACACGTTTAAAAGGTTAATGTTCTAGCAAGGGTTGAAATATAGGAATATATTTTGTAATTTATTTACATTAATATGTCATTATTTATTTTAATGATAATTAGGTATTATAATGTTAAATAACATTAAATAAATCCCAAATATTTCAGACATTTCTTCGTGTATTGCGCTAAGTTAACATTACATACTTTGCACATTGCAGGTTACAATTTTAAAATGCATATTAATGTTAACTAATTTTCTGTGATATATTAACACGCAAACGTTTGATCATGAACAGGAAAGTATGTGATTTATATTTCAAAACAAAATAAATTAAAACAAATTTTCGTTTGCACTTTTTTGAACCTTATTGACAATATCTTTGTTGTGTATATAGCAATTTTAAAATTAGAGGTGACGGCAAATTCCTTGGCTGATCCAAGCGACACATGTATTTATGAGCGAAGCAATAACTTTGTGATCGCGGTAAATGTAGTTCGTATAAGCTTTACGCCCTTCCTTGCAATATATCTGGATAAATCCCGCAGAGGCAACATCCAAAAATAAGCCACTCAACAGCTAGGAAGAGAGGAAGAGTATCAGATTTAAACTCATATGTTAGCCCTTTATTACCCTAGCCTACCTTGTAGGACCCATAAAGGCTGCCTGGGACCTTGGCAAATAACCCAGCCAGATATAAATGTCTTTTCGAGGGGAATAATTTTATCAGTACTTTCTAGATCTTTACCTGTTTGTAGCTTCGTCGAGGTTTGGTTTATTCATGGCTTATTCTGCTGGAATAAATTGTCGTTTAGTTATCAACTTGAGTCACGTTGTCAAAACTGAATGTCAAGGTATATTAACGTTAAATTCGAGATAGTTTGTTGTTCTTAAAGGGTTTATTATTTTTTAATTTACTTCTTTTCTGTGCCTTCAACAGATTGTGATTAAATTAAATATTTAATTTAAGAAAACAAATTTGTATATTACTTGAAGATTCCAATACAAATAGCTTCGGTCAATAGTCCAAAAAAGACAAATCCACATTGAATGTAGAGTGATTCACTATCTCTTTAGTTTATTTTTTACTTTATTATCGCAAGTTAATGAAAGTGTTGTAAACGATGTTTTCAACTTATCTTAACGTTTTACCGTCCCGAACATTTCAGCACATTTTTCAAAATATTTAGCAAGACTAAAAAAATACCATCCAAATCGGTTAACTTTTAGCAAGGTTAAAGTGCATTGAATTTTACACAGTTATTTTAAATACATCTACTTTTCTTGTTCTGCTTCTCCACCAATGGTTCAAATTTCCCCTTAACTTTGCTTTAGTTCATCATAGAAATTGTACTCATAATAATTTTTCCTAACATTTCAGATACTTTTTGGAATGACGCTCATCAATACCAACAATAAAACCTTATGATATGTATTAGCGTAGGTATTAAACTCCCTTTGAGTTCTAACTTCTTCAGGCGGTTGTATGTAATATAGAGTTTCAGTAGAAACCATTTTATACTTCTGATAATATTTATAATAATATTTTTGAGCTTGTGTGTACAGCGGTGAAATAGTATTGTTTTTGAACTCGAAAATCATTACAACTAAGTTTAATTAACTAAGATAAATTTTATAGAATATACTTGTACCAACTTAAATTTATTATGTATTGCTGGTTGACCAAAATGGTAAATATAAAATAACAACCCAAAAATTTTCTGAATGTTTAATAACCTTTTACGAAATCAACTATATTTTTATTTTTAAATCAAAGAGCCCTGAAACATTAAGATCCGTTGAAAACCGCACATCCGAAATTTGACCCGATTGATTCCTTAGCAGTAGGAAAGTAAAAAAATATATATATTATAATTATTAAATTATTTTATGTGAACATGTAAAAATTATTTTCTGCTGATTGCCACTATCATCAGTGAGGATAAATATTGCAAGTGAAAAAAATACATATTTATTTATTATTTTCTTTCTTTTTTTTAAGTCATATCATTTTTATCATTATTATTATCGTTCTAGAGTATTAACTTCTTATGCGAAGGAACCCAGAAAAGATTTTAAAAATAAAATAAAATAAAGATTGGATTATTGGCTAACGACATCTAGATAAGGCCTTGTAAAACAATAAAACGGAATGGATTGCCATATTACTTCAAATTTATATTAACTGATGAATGAAATAATTAAGAAAGACAAACTTGAATTTTATTTATTATATTATTGCAAGAATCCTTCCCATTGCAATGAAGAAAATAGATACATGAATATAATAAAAGTAGACTTCACAAAATAAATGAAAATATGTCTTTTAAACAATAATTAGGACATATTTGAATTAAACATGGCAATAAATATAGAACTATGTCTAACTACAATTATATTTCTCTAAAAGCTATTGATGTAATCGCTAAAGTTAAAGAAAAGCAATAGCTGTATGGCCGATATGATAGTGTATTGGAAGTGCCCAGGATTCTCAGCACGTATAATCCATGTACCCGAGGGAGGAAGCCATGCGCGGGCTGGAAAGAAAGACTGCAAGATTTCGTTCTAGAGGAGCTTACCACCTTAGGGACTATTTTCTTATTCCTACCAGCCTTGAGGGAACAAAATCTTTCAGCGAGATACAGCGCTGGCGGGACAGAAGCAATTTACGGGCTACTGAGAGAAGGAGATGTATTCCCATTTGATGGCAGTTCCTAGCTCCCCATTTATCATACTCTTTCCATGTAATGCTTATGTTGTTTTTAAACATATTTCCTTTATATCATTGTTTTTCAAAATTATGAAAAACAAATGACCTAATGAAATATTGTTTGATTTATTTAATGGGGTCAAATTTACTAGTATTAATTATACTATTATTCATTTTAAAATTTGATATATTATATAATTTACATGATCATTTGTAATATTTCCTTATCACTGTATTTTGGGGCTATACTAAGTGTGGTTAAAACATGTTTTATCAAAAAAATATTTTTTTTCCTATCTCCCAGGAATTTCTTTATAACAAAATACAATATATAAATGATATATATACATAATTTTTTTTAATTTCCTTTTATTGCCCAAGGGCATTTTAAGGTAGAAGGGCTATGCGCGCTGTATGCGTACTTTACATATGTGGCCTTTTATTATACCACTAAAAAAAAAAATAAAAAAATAATAAAATAAAATAAAATAAATATCTATCTCCCTATTAAATAAAAAAGTATTTAGTGACTTTCATATTTTATTTTATTTTAGCGAGTAGGAGATTACAAGAGCTCTCCTATTAGCTCTATAATTAGTACTAATTATTCAGCTGTTCATTTAATCACATGTGTTTTGAGCTCCTGTATCCTCATGTTTTCCTAATAAAGAACAGAAATTTATACCCTCATACTCTCCTATTACAAAATGAAGATTTTAGACCTAAAATTTGTACGGAAAGTGTTATTAATCTGAAGGTGGTAGTTTGATTTTACCTAGCTGACGGCAGTTATTTTTAGATCTAGACATTTTACATTTGGCGACAATAAATTAATTATTATATTATGTGATATAAATACAATTATTATGAAATTGAAAAGGAAGCACAATATAACGTACACTGAAAATATTAGAAATAAAAGGCTGAATGTTGGGATTATATGAAGCTGAACAAGTTGAATATATATTATGGTTACAAATTGGCAATAAGAATAAATATAATTATATAGTATTATAAATTAGTAATAAAACGTGATGTATAATATAGATTTTTAAAGAAATTAAAATTTTTCCGATCAGCGGTTTCTTTCAATTTGTTTTAGGTTGATAATAATAAATAAATACAACAATCTGAACAACAGAATACATGTCAATTACAGTTATATAATTTGAGCAACGAGTAATTCAATTAAATGAACAGTTATATTATTTGTAAAATGGGAATTGGTCCGCCGTTAGACGGACAGGGGTACCATCCTAGTATTTAATAAAATTTAAGATATAATATGAAATTAAAATAAAATATTGTAAAAACTTAAAAAAAAATGTAAATATTTATTTATTTGATTATATTTTAGGTGCCGTGTGTAACTATATAATTTAGATTTGAATTGTTACTTATTGGAATTTCATTACAATATCTCGGTAGAGATTTTGTTGTTTTAGTTTTAATTAATGGAGTTAAGATATTTATATAAATATTGTATCGTTACAGCTGCATGGGTATTTATATGTATTTTTGAAACATGTCTGTAATCATTTTTTTTTTTTCTTCAGAAATTGGAAACATTTTTCTCAATTTCTGGTTGCCGATATCCCAGACGATAAGAATTCCTTGATCCAAGCTCGAACAATCTTCTAATATATGTAGCCTTGATACAACGTTGTTTCAGCTGCGACAGCTTGCTGGTGAACTGTTGTCGAGGATGTGTCCATGGTGAAGCACAAAATAAATTTTCCAAAAAAGAGAAATGATTCGATGTGTCTTCAACGATATAAGTATTATTAAAACATTTCTTTTGATTACGTTTAACTTGATTAATCATTAGGGTGATTACTCAATGGTAAAAGTCACACACAAACAAATATACAGCTTTATTGCAAATACTAATATAATACCGACCAACCAAAAGTTTTAAATAGAACATATGAAACATTCAACATAAATTGTCAGTGCAACACATAGTAGATAACGACCGTAAAGTAAATATTGCTTTACAGAATATTGATGACCACAGTTCGCAATTATTTTTTATATCATCACTTTTCAAGTTGGTAACATACTTTTGTGTAACAAACATATCTGAATGAACCCAAATCGAATACCGGAATATTTAATGATGTGGCGTTGAGCATGAATTGGGTCTGGCCACCGTCGGATAAAATTTTCGATTCCCTGAGGATAGCCTCATCATCCAAGTATTTCCCTGTGTTAAATTTAATGGAATAGTAATATGGATAATTTGTCTTATATTTTTTTATATCGCCACAAATACGAGATGAAATTTATTTTTAGGTAGCGGGACTGCTGTACAAGCTCCGAAAATTCCTACCACCTCCATACTTCCTCATTATCCGTTCCTATCTTACTGATCAATGTAAATCACAAAAACGCCTTTTCATCCCTCATTTCCCAGTCCGCTGGTGTTCCTCAAGGTAGTATCCTAGGTCCTATCCTTTATATAGTTTTTGCTGCTGACATCCCAACCTATCCCAACACTGTCATCACCACGTATGCCGATGACACATGTATCCTGTCAGTAAACAATGACCTATCAATTGCATCCCAAATGCTTCGATCAAACATCATAACTGTTGAAGAATGGTGTCAAAACTGAAGAATTAAAATAAATTCCAATAAATCCCACCAAATTACCTTTACGCTTCGTCGTAAAGCTATATGACTTCCTGTCCTACAGTTTCCTTTAACAATATTCCACTTACCCCTGTTGAGCAAATCCGCTACTTAGGCCTCCACCTAGACAATCATCTAACTTGGAATCCTCCTACTAGACTGAAAAGACAAGAAAGCGCTCGACGTTTCCGATTGCTTCAGCACTTACTAGAAAAACTCTCTAAACTTCCAATTACTTACAAAAGACTCATATGCATGACTATAATAAGTCCAAATAGGCCTTATTATAGTCATGCATATGAGTCTTTTGTAATCAATGGGAAGTTTAGAGCGTTTGTCTAGTAAGTGTTGGAGTACGCGGAAACGTCGAGCGGTTTCTTGTCGTTTCAGTCTGGTATGAGGATTTGTTAGAAGGTTAGTCTGAATATTTGAACCCACATGTAAAAGTAAAAAAGAAAACTTGTCTCACATTCCAAACCATCGAATTCCTCTCTTATCCAATCCATACAATACAAAATCCTTCGTAAAATCCTTAATGCTCTCTATTTTGTAACAAATAAAACCATCCATAATGGCCTTAATGTTTCTTATCTTTCAGATCTGGCCCAATCCAGATTCCCAACAATCTCGTTTCTAACCTTGCTTCCTCTTCAATTCCTGATAACCCTCAGAGGCGTCTGAAAATAAGATGGCCCCGTGATCTCCTAATGTAGACATATCATAAGAGTGCTACCATTGAATAATGGTACAATTGGTGGTTTCCGGTAATTATGTTTAGGTACTCGTTGCTCGCAAAATTTAATGATATTTAATTTCTCGAAGAGTAAGTTTTTTATTTCGATGCACTGTTCAGTAGTTATAAATAAAAAAAACAAAACAATACAGTAAAATTCTGGCTGTTCCGCCTTTGTTTCTCTTCTATTCTGTGGCCTTAAGCACAGACACACACTGTAGTTTTTTTTAATAAGTAAACTTTTCATTTTACAGTTTTCTCTTGGTGGTCCACGTTAGAAAGTTTTTTTTTTTTTAAACTTTTATTATGATATTTACAACTGTATTAGTATGAATGCATCAAGTAAATGTGTACAGAGAAATATTATTACATGAAACACTCTTCTTGAGAAACTACCCATTGGTAGCACTCTAATAATTTGTCTACATGAGAAGATGACGAGGCCATCTTCGTTTCAGATGCCTCGGTGGGTTATCAGGAATCGAAGAGGAAGCAAGGTTAGAAGCAAGAGGATTTGGATGGTTTTGAAGTTTATTATGGAAGGATAGGTATCTGGATTTGGCCATATGGAACATTGAGGTCTTTATGAATTATTTTATTAGTGACAAAGTAAGGAGCATTGAGGATTTTACGAAGGATTTTGAATTGTAAGGATTGGATGCGAGAGGAATTCGATGGTTTAGTGGAGCCCCATAGCTCAACTCCATAAGTCCAAATAGGTCTTATTATAGTCAAGTATATGAGTCTTTTGTAATCAATGGGAAGTTTAGAGCGTTTGTCTTGTAAGTGTTGGAGTAGTCGGAAACGTCGAGCGGTTTCTTGTCGTTTCAGTCTGGTATGAGGATTTGTTAGAAGGTTAGTCTGAATATTTGAACCCACATGTAAAAGTAAAAAAGAAAACTTGTCTCTCATTTTTCGAAATATTTTTTTGCGTGTTGATCCTTATGTTGAGCTTAATATCCAATCAAAATCAAAAATTAAAATAAACATTGTCCTCAGCCGTTTAAAAATCTCCTTCAAGCTTATTCAATATTTATAGCAGAAAATGAAAATTAGTGAAGGGAATACCTGAAGAATGAAAAAACAAGAACTCGTTGAAGGGCTGAAAGGTAAAGGTAGAAATACCTGGGAAGGGAAGGTCACTTCCTCCGTTACACAATCTTTAAAAGGAATCACAGTGCCGCTACTAGGTTTCCTTTCATAATGGAAGTTAAGTAAGATAATGGAAGTTCTTTTCTAAAAATAATAAGTATTTACATATCTCCGAACGCATCCGTTTTACAAGCTATTTGATGATCCTACATGAACCTTCTTAGTCCTGGAGCCAAAAATTGACCTTATCACAGGACCTTAATTAATGACCTTATGTTCTAAGTAAAATGAACCTTGTCTGCCATTCCAGAGCCGCTGCTTTAAAAAACGGCAGCTAATTTAAGGAGTAGAATATTAGGCCAATAACTTGATGGTCAAAACGAGAAATATATTGCGAAAAATGTAGGAAAAGTTGTTATTTTTTCCATAGTTTCAATGGGCTCAACCATTTTGCTTTAAAAAAATTTTAGAGCTAGCAGTCTTGTCAGTCTTATCAAATCAGTTCTGCAGCATCACATGGAAGGATTTGATTGTAGACTACCAAACATTCTAAAAAAATTCCAAATCATCAAGTTTTAACCGCTCCAGAAAATGCTGATTTATATTTTCAAACTGGAATCGGCTTTCACAACTTATGATGGCACCTTTATTATACTTCAAAGTAATAATAGCTTTATAAACAGAAGCCGAATAAGCGCAGAAAATCAAAATGGAGTAGTTATTAGTTCATGTTCTCAAACAAATATCTGACTACATCTTTAGTGTAAGATACGTACAAAAATGTATGTCTATTAGCTTTTTTAGTTAATAATATTTTTAATATTGTAAACCTTAACTCTGGAAAGATGTATGAAGTTATAGACGAACACTATCTGCGTACAGTAAGTTTTTTTCATTGAATCTTTTTTTTTTTACATTTCATCAATATAATATTTAATAGTATTTCTATTACTATATTTATTTTCATATTTTAGGAGTAATTCACTACGCTGGAACCACCATTATTAATTTATAATTATCAAATACATACATACATACAAAGTTGGCGCAACAACCCGTTATCGGGTCTAGACCTCCAAAAATCTCCGTCAGTTGGCTCTATCTGTTGCTGCAGCTCTCAGTTCCTAACGCCGAGGAGATTGCGTGCGTCCGCCATGACGGAGTCAGCACAACTCACATTTGGCCTACCCACTCTACCCTTGCCATGAAGCTCTTCAGCCAATATCCTCTTAGGGATCTCGTCCTCCTTCTTCCTTGTAACGTGGCCCGCCCAACAAAATCTACCAATCTTGATCCACTTGATAATATAAGGATCTTTGTACAGTCTTGAGAGTTACTGATTCTTCCTCCTTATCCAGGTGTCTCCCTCTCGAACCGGGCCAAAAATTCTTCTCAATATCTTCCGTTCAAACACCAGAAGGAGGTTCTCACTGGCTCTAGTGAAGGCCCAGGCCTCTGACCCATACGTAAGTACTGGACGAATCAGGGTCTTATATGGGTCGATCTTAATCTTGTTGGAGAGGTGTCTGCCTTTGAAGTATTTTGCTACCCCAAAATAGTTTCGATTGGCTGCGGAAATTCTTCGGTTGGTCTCCTGGGATATGTCATTTTGAGTGTTTATTTCTGAGCCCAGGTATACGAAACTTTGCACTCTCTCAAATCTATATGGTCCAACTTCGAGAAAACCTGTCCCTACCTCGGATGGTCCTGGTATGTGGTCCTATTCTCAAATACTTTGTACGTTGATGACCAAGCCATGAATTTCGGTTTCTTGTTCTAGACCCAGGAATGCTTCTTTTACGGCACGCTCAGATCTGACAGCTATGTCAAAGTCATCTGCATACCCCAGCAACTGGATTGTACTGTTGAATAAGGTGGCCCGTGTTTGGATCCTTGATCTGCGTACTACTCGTTCCACCACCAGATTAATGAGAAGGCATACAAGGTCATCTCCCAGTCTCACGCCGATGTTTGTGGCAATAGGTTCTGAGATGTCAGATCCGATACGAACCATGCTGTTCGACCCCAACATGGTCATTCTCACCAGACGAATCAGCTTCCTGGATATCCTCATTTCTTCTAGCGCCTGGTAGAGTTCAGGTCGGGTTACACTATCGTACGCAGACTTTAAATCCAGAAAGAGGTGGTGCGTAACCATCCTGTATTCCTTATCTTTTTTAAGAATCATTTTCAGAGAGAAGATCTGGTCCGTGGTTGACTTACCCCTTCTGAATCCAGTCTGGTAGTTTCCTATCTCTCTTTCAGCATGGGGGGTGAGTCTATCGAAAAGGATATTTGACATCACTTTGTAGGCACTCGAAAGGAGGACAATACCCCTGTAGTTGTCGCTTTCCGTTTGGTCGCCCTTCTTATGAAGCGGGCAAATAACGCCTTGTCTCCAAACTTGTGGCATCATTTCTTATAAATTATCTTATATAGCTTGTAATCTTTGATGTCCTTCAATTAAATAGCTGACGGTGAATTTTTCGTTACTTAAGTCTTGCTGTATTGCTAAGCGATCTCATAGTTTCATTCCGCACTAATGACTTCTATAGGCGGATTATTAAATATTAAAAACTTTTCATTGGAATAGATTTAGAAGAGAAAAATATTATGATTAACATTTTTAAGAACATTATTCCGACGTAATGGTTCACGCCCCAAAATATAAAAATAAATGCAATGATAAAAATATTATTAAGATGTATGCATATTTTATTCATTAATTTTATTTTATTTTTTTGTAATTTGCTAACTCAAGAATTCCATTGAAGTCCTACACTGTCCCTATTGTTATATTATAAAATAATGAGGATATCGATGTATATTATTAATTATTTAATATCATTTTTTCAAAAGTTTATTTTAGATTCTTCTATAAATTTGTATAACGACTGAATGATATCTCCATCTAGGGATATTTGTTCCGGAATTTATCATGTTTGCTGCATTTATTATAATGTGCAACGAGTACTCGATAAAGGATGCAAGTCAAACATTTATCATTTTTATAAACTCTAATTTATGTCAAGTGCGATCGGTAAGACCATGTTTAATTCTCAATCTTGTAAATATGATTATTTCTTTTCTGTTTAACTAAACACAAGCGTTGGAAAACCATGGGCGTAGTGACAAGTTAGTTCGGATAGTGTCAAGGTCTTTTCCTTTTAAACTTGACTCCCAGGTATATCTATCCTGCCATTTTCTAATGAAGTCTTTTTTAACCCACCTAAAAATTTCCTCTAAAGGTAGTTTCGCATGTTCTGCTCTTCCAGAACCCCATTATGCTATCATAACAGCTCGTTCATTTCGTGACAAACCGACTTAAAAAGTATACAGATGAAATGTAAAATGAAAAGTTTACATAATAAAAAAAATTGTATATCTCCTTATTATAGTGCGTGAATAGTATTTTTGGTATAGCTAAATGTCTTTTCGACTGTAAGTAAATACATTTTGATATAAATAAATTAGAAATATACTAAATGCAAATATCTAATATATAACTTGAAAATATTTTTCAATTTAACAAACAAGAAGGTTTTTATTTATTCATGATATTTACAACTGTATTAATAAATAAAATACATTTAGTAAATTCGATAACAGAAAATAATAATATGAAATCACTTGTTGAGAAACTACGCACTGGTAGCACTTTAAATTTAACAAACAAATGTTTTAAAACATCTATTTTGAATGTTTTACTTTTATCAGATAACTAAGTTAGACAATGGTTAACTATGTAAATATTACGGGATTAATTAGGTAAAACAAAATAATAATAATAATAATAATAAAAGGCTTAGCGAACCCGAAGGTTCGATGCCGACACACCTCCCTCCACCGTTCGCCGTCCAAACCCAGTTCCTTCAGATCGGCTTTAATGCAATCTTCCCACCTTCGCTTCGGTCTACCCCTCGGACGCTTACCATTCGGCACAGCAAATATTAACCTTTTAGGAATTCTCTCGTTACTAAGCCCAACAACTTTACAAGCCCATTTGATTCGCCGCGATGAAATTACCTCAATTATATTACCCGGATACAGCTCACGCAATTCGGCGTTGTGTAACCGTCTGAACTCTCCGGTTAACTCATCCTTCTTCGGTCCGAATATTCTACGCAATACTTTATTTTCAAAAACCTTAAGACGCTGCTCATCCCTTAATGTAAGCGGCCAAGTTTCGCATCCATAAAGAACTGTAGGCAAGATAATTGTTTTATAGATTCTAATTTTTAAGTTCGGGACAAGAGGCGCGAACTAAGTAGTTTTGTCACAGAAAAATAACAAGCATTCCCGCCTTCAGTCTAACCTTAATCTCTTCTTCAATTTCGTTTTTTCTAGTTATCGTAGAACCTAGATACCTAAATTTATCTACCTGTTCAAACATATTACCATCTATATCGATATCACCAGTAGTATCGCCATTTTTGCAGCTAACCATATATTTTGTTTTATCCACGTTTATTTCGAGTCCTAGTTCTTTACCGGCTTTCATTAACGTTGTCGTATTTAGTTTTATAGTTTCAACGTCTTCGCTTAACAGTACCAGATCATCAGCATAGCCCAGCACGGATGTTGTCCCGCCCAGATCCAACCCTTTCTCGGTTCGCATTACCTCCCTAATGGCATGTTCTAATGCCAAATTGAACAGGACAGGCGAAAGAGAATCCCCCTGTTTTAAGCCCGAACGAACCTCAAATTTTTCGGACAAATTATTACCGATTCTAACTTTATTGAGTGTCTCCGTCAAGCACATCCTGACTAGATTTACTAGTTTTTTTGGAATCCCCTGCTCGATTAGAATATTATACAGTTTCTGGCGGTCAATAGAATCGTAAGCCTTTTTAAAATCTATATACAGCTGGTGAACAATACCGTTATACTCCAATTTTTTCTCTAATATTTGCCGTAAAGAAAATATTTGATCAATAGTCGAACGATTCCGTCTAAATCCGCATTGGTAGTCTCCGATAATTTCCTCGGCGTATTCCGTGATTCGACTGGTTAAGATTAAAGTGAATATTTTATAACATACCGGAAGGAGTGAAATTCCTCGATAGTTATTACAATCCGTCCTCGGACCCTTTTTGTGAATCGGAATAAGAATAGATTCTTTCCATTCTTCAGGTAATTTCTCGTTCACCCAGATCTTTTTAACCAACCGATGTATTTTAGAAACTCCAGCTTCCCCGCATGCCTTAATTAGTTCAGTAGGAATATTATCGATTCCCGCTGCTTTATATGATTTTAATTTTCCGATAGCTACTTCAACTTCCTCTTTACTTGGTCCTTCTATTAACGGTTCAGCACTCTGGTACTCAGAAGGAGGACACAGATCATAATTTCCCGTATTTAAAATATTGTCAAAGTGGTCCTTAAACTTATTCAATATGTCAACCGGATCGGTCAGAATATTGTTATTATCATCCCTAATTCCAGACGTTACGGGCCCTACATATTTACGTGATCTGTTTATACCTTTGTACATGTCTCTTACGTTATTTTCGATTCTATTAGTTTCTATTTCAATTATTTTATTTTTAAGATACTCCCTTTTTTTATTTTTGAGCAATTTTGTCGTTTCGTTCTTTGAGATTCGGAAGTATTCCAGATTGTCTTCGCTAGGATTATTTAGAGCTTTTAATTTAGCGGCTTTTCTTTTTTCGCACATGTTTAAGCAATCTTCATCAAACCACGGTTTGTTATTCTTATTTTCCTTTTTTCCTAGACACGAGTTACCGACCGCTTTAATATTATCCCTGATCTCTATCCATAACTTGTCAATATCCTCGTGGTCCTCGTCAGGAAGCTCTAAAGCTTCAAACCTATTCTTAACATCTAGCTCGAATTGGTTTCTAATTGATGGATTTTTTAATTTTTCCAAATTAAAATTCTCAAAATCGAAACGGTTTTCTTTTCTCTTTTTTATATTAAGTTTTTGTCGAAGTTTCGCGATTACTAATTCATGATCCGACCCACATTCTGCTCCGCGATAAGACCGTACATTAATTATACTGCTTTGCCAGCTGTGTTGTATCAAGACATGATCGATTTGATTTCGTGTTTGCGAATCCGGTGATGTCCAAGTATATTTATGAATATCCTTATGTTTAAACGTCGTACTTTTAATTATCAGGTTTTTCGAGATGGCAAAGTTTATCAGACGGATCCCATTATCATTACTATATTCGTGCAAACTTTCTTTACCAATCGTCGGAATATAAACTTCTTCCCTTCCTACCTTTGCGTTCGCGTCACCTACAATTATTTTCATGTAGTTTCGCGGTAGTTTATCATAAACCCATTCGAGTTTATCGTAAAATTCACTTTTGACTTCATCGTCACTGTCTTCGGTCGGACAATGTATGTTTATTAATGCGATTTTAAACCAACGTCCCTGAAATGTAGCTACCGAAATTCTATCACTAAAGAATTGTACGTCCCTCAAAGCGGATAGTAATCTACTCCTAATTAGAAACCCGGTACCTAAACAATGATTCCCGCTTCCTCCGTACCAAATAGTGTACTTTCCTTCCCTCATCGAGCCCTCCCCTGGCCAGCGAACCTCTTGCAGAGCCACGACATCCAAATTGTACCCATTTACCTCATTCGCGACCGATTTTAGCCCCCCTGCTGTGTTTAAACTCCTTACGTTCCACGTACCAATATTTAAATCCCTATATTTCAACTTGCGCCATGAATCCCCTAAAGCAGTCCCCACCCGGAGACCCGAACGGGGGACTAGTTTACCTCCGGATAATGAGCGTTTTACCTTAGGGAGATCCATGACTATTTGTGGTGTTTGGTGAACTAAAGATATGTGAGTAGGGCGTTCAATCCTACGTCACACCCTCCAGCATGTCTGGTGGGCCCCTACCTCCAGCAAGTCTGGAGGTCCCCTCCCTCCAGCAAGTCTGGAGGGCCCCTGTCATTGTTGGTCAGCGAGTCCATCGGACTTAGCCGTGAGGAACTTCCAAGGAATTTCCACCGACCATCCCCACATCCGCCACCCGTGGGACGCTCCCCATACGCGGTAATGAGCCCGCGCGAGGAGGTAAAACAAAATAGTTAAACTAATTACGATTAGTTCTAATTACGATTAGTACTAATTACGATTTTACGATCAAAAGGTAAAACAAAATAGTTAAACTAATTACGATTAGTTTTTAACAGGAAATATAGATATGGAGCAAGCAGCTACGCAAGTAAAATTATTTGATTTCTTATTTTTGGAATAGATACTTTTCAATCAAAAACTCCCCATGATAAAAGACTCAATCGGACCCAATGACACATGTTATCGACATACTAACAAACTTATATAAAACATCGTTATAACACACATGCAAACGCTTGATGAAGGATGAAAAGCAGCTGGGCAAGTGATTTCCAGGGTTAAATTTTTTATGTCAAATTAGGAGTAGCTGAATACCATGCCAGGACATCCCAATTGTATTAATCAACAACTCATTCGCTTATAGTCGCAAGATAAGTAGTATGTATATAAATGAAAATAATAGTATTAAAACATATGTTTTACATAATCAACTTTGAGTTCAACAAGTTAAAAAATTCTGACCAGCCGATATTATTCCCTGAATAAATATTAACCGGTTAGAAATCGAACAAATTATAAAGCTCCCTCTGGTAATCGCCTCTCTTGCTTTTAATATTGTTCCTCTCCGTTTATGTTGTGTAAATCATTTAGTTAGCAAAGTGAGTTACATTTAATTCTATTGCTTTAAATATCGGCATGTATATCCATTCGCTATTGTTCGTGTTGTTCGTTACAATACATAGTAAAAAGGGTAAGGCTATTGTCAAGTATTATAACACGTTACATAAATTTAATTTAAATAAGGTAAAACAAGGGGTGAATTCGAATTCGCAATTTATAAGAACAAAACAGTTTTAATTGAATTCTATTAATCCAGGATAAACAACAAATGCAGACATGCGCAATAAATAGAATATGGTTGTTTAGCCTTAATGCCACTAGACAAATGACTGTTCAATACTTACTTGAGTTATAATTGTTAATAAATAAAAATTACTGAACGGTTCTAAATTTTTGTTTATAATCAGAACATCATAATTGTATACATAATTTTTATTTGGCGTGATATACAAATACGCAATTGTGTTAGATACAATAAATCAGAACAAAATTTTAATAATCTACATTAAATATAATAGTCCTAGGTACGGACTTGAAAATCGATTGAGCTTTTTGCTTAAAAAATCGCTGTGTACCTTCAAACTGTACGGATTTCATGAAGTCGGGCGGGAAAAGCTGGACAATTATTAAACGAAGAAAGAAAATAATAAGTAACAAAAAGTCCGTTGTACAGATTCCTTTTTATCACATTACTAATATCCGTCTAAAACATTCGTAACGGTTTCTTATAACAATCTAAAACTTTTAATTTACAAAATTTTTAAAATGGGAGATTTTCCCATTAAATTAAACTTTGTTTATTTAATTAGACAATAAAAACTCATGAAAACCCATTTTTTTATTAAATAAAAGTTTGATCATAAAAATGGAAGAAAAAAAATGTGGCCTACAAATGTATGGGACAGTTTTGCATGAACTCCATCCCCAACATGTCTAATTAACGAGACACTGTAGGCCATATAGCTTAATATTTTTTTAGGCCACTTTTTTATCGAGTTTGTGATTAGATTATCGTACGATTCAAAGGAGATATGATTTCAATTAATTAATTTAATTAGAGAACTCTCCATTTATCAGAATTTACGTAGATAGAAAAGTAATACGTTACGATAAGATTAAGCCATTCACGAAATTTTAGACCGATGTTAGAAAATTGGTTAAAAAGGGATTTGCACCACGAAATAGAACTTATGTGAGCCACTCTACAGGTCCTTATGGTGAATTTATATGAAAGCATGGGTGCATATTTTTGTTTTATTTTAACAGTGATATAATGTTTTCGTTTAATTTATTATTATAAAAGTTCTTAGTTTCGTTATATTACTTAATTTTTAATAGGTGGTCATGAACCAGTTAATAATATATTTATTACATATTTTATTATCGACGAATCTGTTACAAACATATTTATAACTAGGCCATTTTATTTTTTCTGTTGGCTTTAAAGACCTTGTAGATCATTTTCCGCCATAACTTCGGTTTTCCATCTCTGCCTATCTTAGGAAATTTCATTCTTGTTATCTGTATGCAGCTCTATTGCACTTTTGTGAACTATGGTCTCTTGCCTATTACTGAGGTGTTGTGTAAAAGCATTCCTGTAGAACAATTCTTGCTGAGCTTGGTCAATATATATATACAGATATATATATATATATATATATATATATATATATATATATATATATATATATATATATAGAGAGAGAGAGAGAGAGAGAGAGAGAGAGAGAGAGAGACTTAGTAATCAGTTTCTTTATTTAAACAGTTCCTTATCTTTTGGCGTCTTGCTTTTCCCTCTATAGCTGGAGGGTTCCCTGTCTGATTGTATATATTGTATATAAAGGTATCACTGTGTTTTTATGTTTTTAATTTACTTATCTGTAGGTTATTTTATTTTTTACTGTACATAGTTTTTTATTGTTATATAATTATTATTTTACTTTTGTTAAACTGCTATAGAAATTGCTAACGCAGGACCCCAAGGAAAAACGTTTTACAGTCAAAAAAGTCAAATTTTTTAGATATTTTTTGCTTTTTTACCTATAACTCATAAAAGATGCATCCAAGCGAAAAATGTACTGCTTATGACGTTAAAGAAAGTTAAATTGTGCCTCAAACGAGTACATAATTTGGTCAACAAACGCTGATTTTTACTAAATTTGTCTAAACTGAGACCGCTCAATCGTTTAAATTCGATTTTCGAATTCTATGTATCAAGAAAGATGAAGTCTCAAATCTTATTATTGATTAACATTCAGAATGGACGATTAATCTTTGATTTTTTTTTTTTGTCTTGGTCGATTAGAAAATTTAATAATTAATATTAATAATTAAAAAACGATAGTCTGTGGTACAGACCTCTTTTTTTCAAATCATGAACAACCGCCTGAAACTTCGTAAATAGCTTTATTTACGAAAACTCTTGGAATTTTGGCGTTTTCAATCTGGAGATCTGCAAACTTTGTATATTTAATTAGATGCTCAAAACTCGTAAATACCCTTTGCTCTCTACTAGGGTCGTAAGATAATTAAACATATAGGACCATTTGGCCTATATCAAAATAACATCGTTATTTTGACATTTTGGGGGTGTGAATCATGCCAAATGGCTCAATATGTTTGAAGGCTACTCCTTTTCTGCCGTTTATACTCAAATTATCTTACGATTGAAGTGGAAAGCAAATGGGTTTTTACTAGTTTTTAGTAATTAATTAGATAGAGAAAGTTTGCCGATTTCAAGATTGAAAACGAAAACGCTCCAAATCCAAGAATTTTCGTAAATAAAATAGTTGTAGGCTACGATGAGATTTTATGAAGTTTCTGGAGGATATTAATAATTTGATAAAAAATGTGACTAATAAAAAGGGTCCGTACCACGGACTATTAAATGAAAACTTAGACGCGACACTTGTTGCTATAGAAACCATCACAAGGAAGAAATGTGCAAGTGCGCATGCGTGAATCTATTCTGCCTTTACTTAAAAACAGACTTTTGCAAGTTTTCACTCAAGTTTAAACCTCAAACTTTTAGAAAGTTACTCTTTTCACACACCTTATATGCAGTCTATGAATTGAAGCCTAAATCTGTTTTTAACGGTTTCTGTTTTATTATGTTTTCGTTGCTGTAATGCGGGCGGGGCTGATTACTATTCACCCCCGTTGAGGAGCATAGGGTCCCAACAAGTGTTCTTCATCCCTCGCTCCCTCTCACTCCCTCTCCCTCTCCCGCCATCTCCTTCACTTCATCCTAACAATATCCACTACCTGACTTGAAATCTTTTAACAAGAGGCAATGCCGAAGTTCCTCCGTTTTAGGTCTCTTTCTCTTTCATTCGTTTCTACTTCAAATCATGGACAATTACGAACTGGTGATATTTGTTCATCAATTGTGTTAAATGTTTCAATATATATTTAGTTTACTTATAAAACAAATGCATAGAAATTGATAGAAACATTCTTTTATAAACAAGCCCACAATGGATTAATGAAATTTATAGAAAGTTTAGCCAAAAGACTATATTAAGATTAATACGAAATGAATTGTTCTATTGTAAAGAGAGAAAAATAATAAAAAGGTGTTTACTATGCCAATCCCTTCCAAGGCTGTCAGGGATATTGTCATAATTCTGCTTTGAGAGCTGTTGATAATTTATTGCTGTGGACTGTAAAATTAGAGGAGTTAATGGATTAAAGAAGTGAATATGTAAAATTGATTGCTTTATTTTATTACATGTAATTTTATACGGAGGTTAAATATAGGTGGGTTGGGATACTTGCATTTTCTCTTTTCTTCTATTTACCAGTCTTCCTGTTCATCTTCTCTCTCTTCCTTTCTTGGCCCCTTGCCGGCCGTTGTAGTTTTTCACTCCATTTTCATCAAATCAGTGGAATAACGAATTTTCTAACTGGCCAGTCTCGTGAATGTCACACGCTACGTGAGCGTCTACGCTTCAGTAATGGCGGCGTCACTATAACAACTTGGTTAAACAAAACACTTTTGGTAAAACAAAATAAAGAATTTGGCACTTATATTTATAAAACTAAGATTACTAACGAATATAAAAGGATGTAAATTGCCTAAAGACTGTGATGCGGTTTCTTGATTTAATTCAAATTAAATTTAAATATGAATTTTGATGTGTTCCCTAAACAGAAGGATAATGAATTAATTTCGAATGCTGTAGCATAAAAATTGCAAACAATTATAGAGCACTTATTTACTACTAATTAAATTGACAGTCATAAATAAAGACATATTGATTAAAGATCTTTTTTGCTATGTTCACAAAAAAAAAAAAAAAATGATTTGAAGGAAAAGGGAAAAAAATAGCAATATTAAGAGGAAAGGTATTTTAATTATTAGTGAGTGGAAAGGAACGTTCGAATGTTTGAGTTTTGTGGAAAGGGGTATGGAGGTCAAAAATGGAATATTTTTCCTGTGAGACGGGATTGCCGAGTGAGCTAACGCGTGTGCAAATCAAATTTTGCACGGTGATCTGAGTAACTAAAGATACTATGACCTGGGAACCTTTTAACGCTGGCATTAATCCTTCGCCCTCACTTCTGGTACGGGAAAAACTCGTATAGCGTACAAGGTGAGGAAGAGTGCTGAGAATTTATCGTAGAAAATATTGTTTGCGAGCGGAAGGAAAAACCTCGAAGTCAAAATAAAGGAAAATATAAAAGATCGTCTCAAATTTCGCCAAAGAATAATTTTAAAAAGAATTTCATAATACACTCAAATCTGTCCTCGTAAACATTCACATACGAGACTACAGTGCAAAAGTTTATTGGTTACACCAATTCTTTACACATAGTAACTAAAATTATCAAGTATTAGTAACTATTTTGTCTCAATTTTTATTCGAAAAATCAATTTTTTTTTTACCAGTCTTGGTCTTGCAACAGATAGGCGGTGTTGGTCTTGACCGATTTTGGACAACACTAACTTCCAAACTCAATGTTTGATTAAATAAGAATGAATACGAGGAAGCTTAGGTATGGACAGTGGAAAAAACGGGAACAATAACTCCAATTAAAGTTGTTTATTGATTTTGGAAAATTTTGGCAATATAGGCTTTCAAGAAAAGAATTTTGATCAATTGTTATACCTAGGTTTTACAAGTTAGATTTAGCAGAGTAACTGAGAGTGATTGAGCGATAACTAAGATAAGTCGTGTGGATATGTTATGCACGACATGAAAATACTTATTAGAAGCTAATTGTTGTAAGCCTTAGCTGTTTTATTTAAGTTTCTCCTCGTGGTTGGGGATGGAATTTCATAAAAAAAATATTTGTATACAGAGATTGAACACTAAGGGTATATTTTGGAAAACCGATAGTTTCCGATATTTTAGAGATTTGACATCCCTCGTTTTGACGTTCGGTAAGTAGTTAAAGAGAAATTATACCAATTATTTAAATAGTGATGTAGAGATGGTTGACCGTTAATATAATATGAGAAGGAGTTAGTCGAGGGTGCGGTCAAATAAATAAAAAAAATTAAAATATATAAATTATTTTAATTTTTGCCGACGTTTCGACCCACATTGCAGGTCGTCTTCAGGGCGTAAGATGTGGCACTGCGGGAGGAGTTACAACTGCCTCCCGCAGTGCCACATCTTACGCCCTGAAGATGACCTGCAAAGTGGGTCGAAACGTCGGCAAAAATTAAAATAATTTATATATTTTAATTTTTTTTTATTTATTTGACCACACCCTCTACTAACTCCTTCTCAAATTATTTAAATAATTTTATATTTAAAAGTAATATAAAACTTCAGTTACTGAATTAATCTTTGTTGATATATTCTAAATATAGATATTATGTGAAGTTTTGAAATAAAACTGATTTCTGTAAACAGGCAAAGCTATTGGGGGAAAAATGGTGGAAGAGTTTTGCCCTTCTAATCGTTATGAAATTTTCCGGGTCCGAAGTTTCCACGGCGAACTTTTAAAGGACGCTCGGTTTGGACAGTGAGGAGTATCATTTACCTGACTCTTGGAACGGGGGGGGGGGAGGGTGATATAAAAGAAGTGCGAGACGTGGCAATGAAGGGCGATATCAATAGAAGAGGAGATAATGGGGGAACCCACTTCGGAAGTTTTTATCGACCTCTCGGCGGCCAAACCGGCTGCATATTGCCGTTCTCCCTCATCTGTCTACTTCATCCCTCCAATTAATTCTCTTCCTGTCACTCGCCCAATATGTATTATTTAAAATTATATTTGCTCTAGCATTTGTAAAACTAATAGGATTTTGGCCGAGCAGGTTTTTCAAAGTATTAGGCATATTTATGTTAATTTTACTTGTTACATATTACTTGTTTACTCTTAATTTTCATTTAAAGAAACACTTGATTAGAATCGATATTACCAACCAAACATAACGTGTAACACAGCCTTAATATAGGAATTAATAAGTTTGTATGTTTACTTTTTTAATTAGTAAGTTTTTAAAAGTTTCTTTCTTTTTTTGTTCTTAACTTAATAATAATATCATTTTAATTTTTCTCAAGTATGAACAAAATGACTAAAAAATAAAAAAAGAATCGTTGAAATCGGACGATTTGGTGCAAAAGATATGTTGTTATAAATATTTTCCTCATGTTCTACTACAAAGCTGGTATATTTTATTTTGGTTTCTGATTTTTGAGAAATTATACATCAAAGGATGCAATAGGGATTGTTTTTTTTTTCTATGTCAAGGGGTTTTAAAAAGTAGAGATCTGTTAAAAACAGCAAAATGGAAATTTGACCCGATCGCAATAATTGCCTTACCTAGTAGCGGTAGAAGAGTAAAAAATAAATCCAAAATATTAGATATAAAAGTTACATTTCATCAATAAATATCTTAAATAAAGAAGATATATAATTGTTGTTGCTGTTGTTTAGGGCTCAGAGGCGTAAAACCCTGAGGTCATCAACACCTATCTATTCTTTGTTTAAATTACCTCAATACTAAATTGCAATGATTGCCTTACCTGGTAGCGGTAAGAGAGTAAAAAAGAAATTCAAAATATTAGATATGAAATTGCATTGTATTAATAACTATATTAAATAAACAATATACATAATTGTGGTTGCTGTTGCTTAGGGCTTGGAGGCGTAAAATCCTTAGTTCATCGACGCCTATCTATTCTTTGTTTCAATTACCTCAATACTAAATTATTTTTTTGGATAAAAAAAACAAACTCATATTAAGATTTTGCATATCAACTTTAAGTAAATTAACTTTAAGAAACTTTATCACCGACCTTATTTTAACTTCATCATTATTTAAAATATCTGTTAGTTTTGGTACGAGTCCTAATTTGACTGAGATTGATAAGGCATACATTATTGTTTTAAAACACAGAATCTAACTGAATATGTGTTCTCGATCTGGAGATTGGTAATATTCGTCTGTATAATGAAGTACAGAAAATTCATGAAAACCCATTTGCTTTCCACTTGTCTCGTATGACAATTGGATCACAAATTTGAGAAAAAAAAGTGGCCTACAAAGGTATTGGACCGTTGGACGTGGCCTAATTCCCAACATGTAAAATTAACGAGGTAATATAAGTCAAATGGCCTAATATTTCTGTAGGCCACTTTTTTTTCTCGATTTTGTAATGAAATTATTTTACTATTCAAGTGAAAAGCAAATAGCATTCACGAGTTGTTATTATCTACTTAAGTTATTTAATTTAATGGGAAAACCTCATTCTTTCAGAACCTCCTACTATAACATTTCTGAAAATTATAGTAGATAAAAATGTTTTTTTACGTTAAGATGAAGCTATTCACGAAGTTTTTGACGGATAATAATAATTCCATTAATACAGAGTCTACTATAGGCTTTTATAAAACAAATTTATGAAATTTCAAATAATTTTGTTTGACATAATGGGATTTTAATTTCATCAACGTTCTTGTAAGAAGGAAGAAAGAACTACTTATGCCTGTTTGCTTGTAAGACCGCCGGTAGTAATGAGGTTTAGCTGACAGTACACATGTGGGCAGCAGCCCGAAAGTGTGGTTAGGGGCATTTAGTGTGTAAATGTAAGTAGAGGCTGCCTGCGGCCGGGTGAGCCATGGGTCCACTGACACTGAGAGGATAAGCGGATTTCATGGGCTGTGTAGCACGAGTCTTTAGCTCTGCCACTCTTCTCTCTATATTTTTCTATATATCTTATTTGTAAAGCTATATTTTCAAGCTACACACTAAATCAAGCAATTGCCGAAATTTGAATAGTATAATTGTAAAATATATTACAAAAACCAAAAGATAGTAAAATAGACCGCGTATATATTAATCATGAAAAAGCAATTCAGTTTCGTTTCTTGCATCCTTCAAAACTATCAAATATGAATTTCTATTGGGTTAAAAAAATTTGAATTTTTGGAAATGATTTTAATGCAGAATTTATTGTAATGACGTTCACTGAAGCATTCAAAGCTCCTTAGGACTTTCTAAAAATTTAACATTGCTACAATCTTAAAGAAAGTAAAATTAATATTCTTCTAAACCATATCAACAACTTTTATACTTTAAGCCTTTATAAAGAATAATTAATGAAAAGCTGCTCAAATATTTTTGTTATTTCGTGTAGTTTATAAGGCTCTAAATACCTTTGAGCAAAAGAGTTACATTTTTCAGCTATTATATAAATTCACAATTAAGGATTTTTTAAAGTGAGAAAATAAAATCTGAAGTATCCTGCAAAAAATATTTCATTATTTAAATTAAAATTAAGAGTCTCTTAAAAGTGTTTTTTTATTAATGCCATTTATTTTCTTAATTTTTTTAAAAAACTTTTTATTGAGAAATAATACATTTTGCCACATTTAAGGGCACTTAGTATTAAAGCAGAGTGAGGCCCATTCACACTATATATACAATGCAATAAAAAAAAAAAATAAATAAAAATAAATAAATAAAAAATAAAAATATATATCTATATAACAATGGTAAAAACTATAAAACCAAAGAAATGTAACTTGAAATCAAATTAAAAAAAAAAAATACAGAAATTGGTAGCAAATTAAATAAGTCATAGGTAAAACAAATATATATATAAAAAAAAAACATTCATACTTATATATAAAAAAGAAAAACATTCATACTTATATATAAAAAAGAAAAACATTCATACTTAATTTACAATCAGCCAAGGGAGCTCCAAGTCCAGCCCTTTCCTCCACGTGTGAAGGACAAAGCGAGACTCTAAGAGATCCCAGCGCTTCTCTCTCAGACGCGTCACCGGCAGGAGTCCAGTGGAAACTGAGAGAGGGCACAAAGCAATATTCTTAATTAGAAAAAAAAATTATTGAGTCTGAAAATGGAACCATTTATTCATCATATATTTTGAAAATATGGAGGAATACAATGGAAGAAGCCATGGATAAGGACAAAGAGTATATCAATTAAATTTAAATAAATATTTATCAATATTCTATACTAAATCTATACATTTTTTTATAAAATGAATTATTGAAATTATTAACCGTAAGTGCATAAAAAATATCATTATAGTATATTTATACAATTATAAATGAAATAAAGTATATGAGAATGCTTGTAACTACTCATCGGTTGCACTTCAGTAATTATTGAAAAATAAAATAAACATTTAATCTCGATTCCGTACATTACCACATTTTCAATTAATGTGTTGAAACAAAATTTAATCTTCAGCCTAAGATGGCTTTACGCATTTCAAAAACAAAAGAGCAATCAACAAAAACAATCAGTGATCTACAGCCTTCAAAGATCAATGGCACAATAAACCATACTTCTCCCCTCCTAAAATATTATATTGATCTTATCTTCTTAAAAATAGAGCAAGCGAAAGTAGAATTTAAAATATCGTAGATCAAATATAATTACACTTGCTGCGGTCTGTTCTACGTTTTATCATAGTCCTCTGCTTTGAAACTTTTCCTTGGGAAAATTCATAACTACATAGAAATTCGTTCCCCTCAAAAACCCAAAACCACGTCTAGATGTGCCCACTCAAATATTTTAATCCAACTTGCACCATGAAGCCTCCTTCTGGACAGCCCTGAAAACAATCACTAAATGCGGCCATGGAGTAGGTGTTAACCTGTAGATGTTGTAGAGAAATATTTTGATTTAAAATTTGTTTTAAAATATTTTAATTTTGAAAATACCAACAAATATATATTGAAATCTCAGTTTAAAATAACTGTTCGATGAGATAATCCTTGAACAGATGGATCGGCCACAAACAGAGGGACACACACACACAAGCCTGTATAAATAAAACATTTATAGTTTCGTGCTTCTCATTCTTTGCGAAGTTCGTAAACTCGGCCTAAGCCATTCAGACGTGAACTTTAATAACTTTTAGTTCAGTTTTACTTTATAATGCTTTTTCGAATGTTCAATGGAATTCATGTTGTCAGATGTAGAATAGGACAGATGACCTTACATCAATTATGAAGAAAATCCTAGTATCCTGAGCTGTGTGCATCAGGTTGTATTTTTTTTTTTTTTTTCGGGTGTGGTAAAAAATAAACCATGATGTGTGCTGGACTTCCAATTATTTTTTAGAGTGTCAATCTATTGGTTGCTGTTCAGTTTTCCGCCTGTAACAAAATATTTCCCAACGCCTCTGCTTGAAAAACACCCCCACACAATCACCGTAATACTTCCGTGTTTAACAATACCATCCATGTTTTTCGGGTTGGCCACTTAATTAGTCTTTCGACATCCAATTTTTCACTCTTCTGAACGTTTTATTTTAAATTTTAATTCTTTCAAATAATTACTCGTTACCAGAACTCAGAATTTTTCACTTTATTTTAGAGAGTAAATAAATGTTTTTTTCTCGATCAGTTATCTTAATAAAGGTTTCTTTCTTTTAACTCACCCATAAATTTTTAAATTATCCTTCCAACTGTTTCATCAATCATATTTATTTGGATCATAGTTATTGATTGATTTCTAGTGTTAGGCAAACTTATCATCGAATTTGATGAATTGTTTTATTACGATTGTCTTCCGAACACTTAGGATTTTCGTCTTTCCTTATCTTCAAGTCCTTGTTTATTCCCAAACCAATAAATTTTAAATATTTTTTTGCACATGAATAGAAAACACTTGTTAATCTAATGTTGTGTTTTCCATACCTGTAAATACAGAGGCTATGTGGTTATTTAATAACTTTTTGGCAATGCAAACATAAAATGGGGGATATGTATGTCTTATTGTTATCTTTGTATTTCCCAATATACAATTTTATTTTCAATAGTTTCTTATAGATGATTACAAACAACTAACCATGCTATTTAATAAGGAAATAATACAAAACATAATAATTTTTACTCACAGCGAAGAGTGCTGAAAGTTAACAACTAGAATTTTATTACACTGCGTGACGTCGTGACGTTTTTCTCTTGCACATAACAACGTTGCGGGGCTCTGCCCCATCTTCAGGTATATTAATATAATTTACTTTTATTTCGGTGTTGTATATTATTACATTATTACAAAATAAGGATTGTAAATAAATATATATGTATATATATATATATATATATATATATATATATATATATATATATATATATATATATATATATATATATATATTAAATTTAGGTATCTAGGTTCTCCGATAACTAGAAAAAACGAAATTGAAGAAGAGATTAAGGTTAGACTGAAGGCAGGGAATGCTTGTTATTTTTCTGTGACAAAACTACTTAGTTCGCGCCTCTTGTCCCGAAACTTAAAAATTAGAATCTATAAAACAATTATCTTGCCTACAGTTCTTTATGGATGCGAAACTTGGCCGCTTACATTAAGGGATGAGCAGCGTCTTAAGGTTTTTGAAAATAAAGTATTGCGTAGAATATTCGGACCGAAGAAGGATGAGTTAACCGGAGAGTTCAGACGGTTACACAACGCCGAATTGCGTGAGATGTATCCGGGTAATATAATTGAGGTAATTTCATCGCGGAGAATCAAATGGGCTTGTAAAGTTGTTGGGCTTAGTAACGAGAGAATTCCTAAAAGGTTAATATTTGCTGTGCCGAATGGTAAGCGTCCGAGGGGAAGACCGAAGCGAAGGTGGGAAGATTGCATTAAAGCCGATCTGAAGGGACTGGGTTTGGACGGCGAACGGTGGAGGGAAGTGTGTAACAAGCGATTGGTGGTGTCGGCATCGAACCTTCGGGTTCGCTAAGCCTTATTATTATTATTATTATTATTATTATATATATATATATATATATGTACTGTATACCATTACGATTGGTATAGGTTTTATAAACTCTTCAGATATATTTTATTTCTTAATTATTGCTTTATAGGTCATCCATATTGTTTTTGAAATTCATCTTACAATTTTTACTTTTATTCCATTTAGGAACATTCTAATCTTGCATTGTTACTTGACCCAGTTTAAGAGAAAAACATGATTAATTAAACAATTTACCCCAAGGAGAAGATATATATATAAAACTTTTTCTCATACGTTGAAGAAACTATTATTTTTCAATTTTTTGGTACAAAATTATTCTTCAGTTCTTCTATGTCCTGACAGCATAGGACATCAACCAAATCATGAAATAGATTATTCATGCTTTAATTTTATTTTTAATTTCTTAGTTCACGCAAACACTTGGAATCTTGTTGTAAATAAATTTGGTTGGCTTTTAGACTTCATGCTCTTAGTAAGTAACATTTGTTTATATGATTGTTCTGTAAATATGAATTAATCTAATTTAAATGTTCTTAATCAATGGGTCATTAAATAATTATATGTGATATATTACATGTTACAAAACAGCATAGAAAACATCCCAAAGACATTAATAAACAAGGTTAAGACATCGAAAACCTTGAAGATCGATCACGGTGGTCTGGACTGCGTATGACTTTTTCATAAGTGAAAGAAATTCTTGGCCTTCATAAATCTTGAGGAGCTATCTCTGATGTACATGCCGTTGACATCACTGCACTCTTAACATTGCATCGCTTCTAGAGCTTTATCATGGCATAGTATCCAATGCATCGAAACAAATCTTCGAGATGGCTTAAGGTAGGTTAGTTATCCCGGACTCAAGAGTTTATTTTTTCTTCTTTTTCCTTGTTGGCTTTAATTCACTGACCTTGTAAGGTTTTATGATGCCTTAACCAGACGGTTTCACTTCTATTTTAGGATGTTGTTTTCCAATATAGCTCGGTGGATAACATATAATTAGCATATAGTTAATTACGATATATATATACATATTTTTTACATTTATGATCTGTCAATCATTATTATGATAATTTTATAACCTCTTATTTTACAAAATGTCCTTGATGTTATCTTGAGAAGGATTTTTTCCCTAAATATCTCAACGTATGCAGTCGGTACAGTACCAAAATGCATTCACCCTCGTCTGTTTCCTGCTGGACTTCGGGGAATATTTTCTTTTTTTGTTTAAATCTATTTATTAAGAAATAATACATTGTGGCACACCTGAGGGCACTCAGTATTAGAGCTATATGTGTCATATTCATACTATATATGCAATAAGGCTGTTAAAAATATAAATGGAAAATCATAACAAAAACAAAAGAAAAATATTAACAAAAATATGAGAAACATTATGTAAGTTTTAAATAAAATATAAAATTTATTTATACTTAATTAAAATATTTATTACGAGTCAAGAGAGCTTCGAGTCTGGAGGACTTTTTCCGAATACTGGAGGACAAGGCAAGACACTAAGAGATCCCAGCGCTCCTCTCTCAATTGCTTCACCATTATAATTACATAATAATTATAATTTAAAATTTGTATGGCTGCTTGTAGATTAGCCAATCTCGGATTAACAAAATTTCAGTTGCATCAATCTTGATTTCCCTCAGCTCCGCAATAGTTAGATATTCATACTTATCTCTTACGGTCTTAAGACCACGATTCCATTTTTATTCAATTTTAATGTTTTGCCTTATTTATGGTTTAAGTAACTAACTAGGCACGAACTGTTAAATTTCAATTTCACAGATACAATTTTTTAACTGTTGACTCTATTTTATTGTTACCGAAAATGGTGATTTGTTTTAAGAAATCGAAGAAAAACTGATTTGGATTCTGAAGAAAATTCGCCATCAGGCATCAATTATAATAACCCGTAAACCTGATAACTAAAAAGAACTAATATGGAGAAAGAAATTATAATTTCAATATTTACAATGAATTAGAATTCAAATGGAGATTTGGATTTAAAAACGAATTAGTAATCAATTTGATCGACATTTTCGATTTTGATATACTGTGGCATTCTTTGTAAACTAGAAGATGTCTAAAAGAAGTTTGAAGTTTCCAAACAATTTCTAGAAATACGTCTCTAATAACGTGACTTCACACGTTAGCCCTACTTAATTAATTCGAGTTAAAAATTTATTGGAGCAACTGAGCCTAAGGTTTAACCAATGTTAGTCAACAGAGAATGTTAACTTTAATCATGACTGTTGATGCAACCGACTCTTAATCATTAAGTTTTGACAACGATTTGTTGATGTTGCCCTGTAAAAATTCCATATACTATACCATAGGTGGGTAACCTGTAGATTTTAGACCGCAATGGACTCCGTGAGCTAGCTGTAGCCTGCATTTGAGCGATATTTACTAATCTATCTTTAGAATTAATTAATATTTAATTATTTATGTTCTGAAAGTTTGAAAATTAATAAAAGTGTTATATTTTTCACACACAGGGAATTGTCGATTGTATGTTTTTTCTTTCAGTAATTTAATTGTTCATAATTCTGAAGCCAAGTTATTTAAATATGTCTATTTTGAGAAATATGCCAACGTTGGTCATGTCCATCGATAGTTCCCAATTCACTTGTAAATACATCATATTTCAGAAGTATGTGGATAACACAAAGAGATTGTGTTTGAGTGAGAGAGAAACGACAGCAGGTAAGGCGTCTGTGGCGATGACCGAAGCGGCTGGAGATAGCTCTGGAGCCAGGGACCCCAGTTACTAATGAGGCTGCTCTTCCAATCTCGCAGCAATATAATCTCTCTCTATTTAGTTTGACTTTTTCATTTTAGCATCTAAGTTTCCAGTTTGCATAAAATAATTCTAGTAAATTATGCAATAAAATTAACTTCTTACATTTAATTAAAATGCATGTTTAAATAATCGTAAACTATTCATGAAATCTAGATTATATTAATCTATAATTGATGTTTAACAACATTTGGGTATTTCTGATCAATTTGGACTTCTATTTCTTAAATTTATATTTAAATTAAAAGCATTTTTACAAGTATACAGTACTTTACGAATTATTGATTACACGATAGAATACGTTGTTTCCAAATGTACATTCAAAATACAATCTATCTCTTGCTCTCTCTCTCTTTCTCACTCTCTCTCTCTCTCTCTCTCTCTCTATATATATATATATATATATATATATATATATATATATATATATAAATATATATTAGTATAGAAAAGTAAAATTGTAAATAGTTACTACTGTAAATATGTATATAAATTATTAGAGCGTTTTTCATTATTTTTATTTCATGTTTATTTTTAATTTTTTGTTTTTTTATTTTTAACTGATCTAAATTAGTAACTAACTTATAATTTTTTCTATTATTTTTTTTATTTTGACTATTTAATTACTGTATATTTTTGTTTATGTATCTCTAAGGCTCCTTAGCCCATATTATTGTCTTTTTATATTATTCTAAAGGGACTCGTCCCAGAATAAATAAAGCATTATTATTATTATTATTATTTTATATGTATATATATATATATATATATATATATATATATATATATATATATATATATATATATATATATAGAGAGAGAGAGAGAGAGAGAGAGAGAGAGTGAGAGACACACACACACATATAAATATAAATAAGAAGAATTATTTCGTCCTGAAAATGGAATAAAGTAATAAGGAAATCCAAGAACGTTACTGAATTACTAACTTTGCTTATTATCCTAGAAAATCAGTGTACTAACTGTTTGATAGAAAGAAAAAATAACTTTATTCTCACAACGTATTTAAAGAATAAAAGCTGATGACAGTTTACAAAAGACCAAAAGATATTGAATAAATAAAAATTTACAACAAACGCAAATAGTAAAAAATAAAATGATGATCATATATTAAATTGATGTGTATTTATAGTTATTTGTTTTCCCTCTACCGCAGATAATGTGTATTATCGACATATTATCTCAATTATATTCTTTGGTAAAATTCAATTTATTTTAAATATTAGAAAAATATTTGTCATATTTATTTTTAATATAATACATTCTGTCAGACTTCATGACAACACATATTGGAGATTTATGTAAACCACCCATGCCATATATGCAGGAAGCAAAAAGAATAAGGTAAGCTAATCCATCCTGCAAACATTCAAAATAATATTTGAATTTAATTTTAACATTTCTGGAAAATGATTTATTGACTATTAATATTAACCACTAAATAATGATGCTCAATTACGGTGCTGAATGTAGCAACAAAACAATTAAACGAAATATTCTATGAATGAGAAACAAAGCTTTTAGTATTCAGTAACCCCGTTTGATTAGGGAATAATCCGCCCAGACGGAATTGGCCGGCTGCCAAAACATAAAATTGCAAATAAGGTCAAATCGGAACGATTCAATGGTTACTGCTGGGAATTCACAAATTTAGATCGGAGATAGCCTTTGAATACGTTTAACCACTCTGACCTTTTAGCATTTTCATCATCGAAAAATCGTTAATTTCAAAAATTGCATTCTAATTATTGAAGCTGATTAGTAGGGATTAGCTAAATGATCAGTCAGACATACTAACTCTCCGGTGGAGGTTCCTAAGAGGTAGTTGTGATAGGAGGAACTAACAATTTAGAGTAATGACTACTTTTATGGGGCACCTGGTTGACTACTGACTAACCTATTAATCTAGCTTACCATTATCTTTGATTTCATTATTTGCTTCTATGGGATTAATCGTTGGTTTTGTTTTCTCATTATATATATATATATATATATATATATATATATCTCAGGTAAATAATAAATACTTGATTCCTGACTCATATTACAAGCAATCAACATCATGAAAAACCGATTCTTTAAATTTATGAAGAATGGATTTATAAAATGCCTTAAGATATATTATGGTATTAATATAGCATGATATAAATAACTTATATGAAGAATCTTTCATAAATAACGTTACAAATTATTACATAATGAATTATCATTGCAAAGTATTTGACCATAAAGATAAAAAAAAGGCCTAATTACAGACCATTATGAAACGAAACAGCAGCAAAACGATGTTGAGTTCTGAGAATTTCTTGGAGTGTCCCATTGGGGTGGCCTATGGTATTAATTATGAAAACAAAATCAACTTTTATCGGAAGCAGCCACCCACCATCGGACGGGTTTTTATTTTTATTGTTTTTTTTTTTTTTTTTGGGTGGTAGTTAATATTATTTTTCTCGATTATTTACAAAGATCAATAATTGAAAATAATAATTTGAAATAAAGAAATTTTTCCTCGGATTATATCGAAGGAGCTCCTTCATAATATATCAAAAGAATATTTTTTTAAAAATCCCTTTACAGTAAAGGTCAGAATCTGAAAGGAAATAAATTCGTGGAAGGTAATTTACATCGAGCCAACTTTAAATAAAAGGCTTTTTAGAAAATCTTTGGGTACTAAAGAACTTCAATTTTTAGAATATTTAAGTTTAACCATGAAAATCAGATAGATCCTTCAACGTGAATAGGTAGCAGCATTAATTTTCTGCTCTAACTACTAATTTATAATTTCATTTTCGCTACCCATATTCTAATAATTTGAAATAGATGAAAACATCTTATTATGTTTTTATGGTTGAATTGAGTCTATTTCTATTATTCCCAATTAATTATGTTTTTTCCCTTCTAATCATTAATAGATCTGTTTAAGAAATAAATATTAAATTTTATTCACTCATTAATTCGTTCCTAACTATTAATTATTCAGTTCCGAAGATTCGTATGTGTTTAGTACGAAATAGGATATTTGTAACGATTTACAAGAGAGAAGAGTAAGTTAATGGAATGAGTGCAATCATTCAATACTATGGAGAAAAAAAAACATTGCTATGCAGTTTAAATAGAATATTTTCAAGTTTAACCTTTATAAATGTGTATACAATTATTTTGTCTTCTCAGTACCGAAGGTAATAAAGCTTTGTATTCATACCGGGGGTAAATTTGTTTTGCTATCAGAATCGAAAGTTTTTACTCACGTTTGTCGTTTATGATATCAAGAATGTTTCGTCTGTCTGCGCAGTCTGTCTGATGGACAGAAATAACGAATCGTTTGTCTATAATTGGTGAAGAGAAAGGAAAAAGAATTAATAATTCTTAGAAATAAAAAATTGAATTGAAAAAAGTTGTTGAAAGTTAAAGAGGCTTGTAGCCGGTTTATTATTGTTCCTTAGCTCATGGTAATGAATATTGGAAGGATGTTTTGATATGGGGCTTGAATGAGAATATTTATCAGCTGTTTGAATGCATCTGAAATGTCATCTTGCAAGATATCTTGTTCACATCAACTTTCTGATTTCTTGATTAATCAATGTACTAGAAGAGTCTCTGGAAATGGAAGTATTAGATTAGAGGAAAGACACCTCAACGTTCCATTAATGGAGGAAGAGGATAGATATGTAGATAGATAGGTTTCACGAATAAATTGCGACTGTAAATCAGAAAAAAATCAACTTTTTCAGAGGCCAGTGAACATGAAACTCCTTTTGGAATGAGATTATGAGTTGGAATATTTTCATAAATCTGAATTACATCATTCAAGATGATTCTAGAATTTCATCAGAATACTAAGGTTTTAAAAAAGAAATGTATCTAGAAAAGGGGGATTTGACAAGGATTTTTACTCACAAACCAATTACGCTACTAGTTTGATCAGGTTTGGGTCAGGTTTGAAATACAGAAGTTAATTTAGATAAAATTACAGAGAAAATAATCTAAATATTCATCAAAATATGTCAATAGAGATTGGAATTTAACTTAACATAATAATAACCATTTGAGGAAAAAGGAGGATGTTTTGAAGTGAAAAGAAAAAGAAGAAATGGATAAGAACTGGAGTCAAAGGAGAAATTATGTACTATGCAAATTATAAATGTACTGAGAAAATAAGAAAGAAGTATTACTTTTGAAATGAGAAAAAAGATTCGCAATAGTAAGCATATAAAGTATTATTGAAATGTAAAAATGGACAGAGATTAGTGGAAAAATATGAAAAACTTAAAAGAAGTATATGTATCTAAAATGCATAATAATAATAACAAGGTCGTATTGAAAAGAATCGTATGTCATCAGGCTTGAACTGGAATAACTGACATTCAATCTTCTCGACGACAACGTACTCGAGCTATAGAATACCAAACATACCTAATCATTTAAGAGGCCTTCTTTTGTTTTGCGAACCAGTAGAGATTTTGGTTTTCAGAATTCATTCTTTGGTCACATTTATCCTCTCGTCTATTTCTAGGTGATTATTTGTAAAATTCCACTTGACCTTATGGAGACGGATCACTTTGTCATGAAAGGTCTGGTGAATTGCACGGCTATAGACGGCGAACGGGAGTCCCTACTTCTGTTTTTTTCTTTTTTTTCTAGGTCCTCAGTGCTGAGTTTAATGACTAAGTTTGTACGGAGAGAACATTCGACACCCTCGAGGTTTCACTAGCTTTGACCAGAATTTACCAAATTTGTACAGAATGTGAGAGTACCTAGATTCAATGTTATTTCTATTGTTTTTATTTTGCCCATTAAACTATTGTTTTTGAGAAATAATTATTCATCATTTTTTTCCCCTCTCCTCCATCGACTTTAATATTCCATTGTTTTTTAAAATTAAATCAATCTGTATATGTATTGAGTAACTTAATTCTTTAGTTATATCTGATTTACTATCTATATGTAATATTCTCTTACATATTTTTTCTTAGTATGATTCCAGTAGAATCTTCAGTGTAGCCATATAAGTTGTACACATTGCAATAACATTGTACCTTAACTGTACCATAATGTCGGTTTCGGAAATTTTTTTTACATTTTCAATAAAAAATAATTTTTCAAGTGTAATATGTAAGTGCTAACTCGTCATCTCGGGCTTTTTTTTGTTTACAACCTGGATACTTAACTACTCGAGGGAGTAGGTGAGAGTTGGGATCAACGTATTATTTCAGATTAACTACTATCGTACGTTAAATTATAACTAGTCTTAGTATATTATTTTTTTGTTGATTGTGTTTCGAATCCTGTCTGGACTGGTTAAAATTTATTTCATGGGCGACCCACGGAATGAATCTCATTCCCTCGTATGTTAGAAATGACAAGGTAGCTTAAGATCGGACAAGGATTAAGTATCGAGAAAAAATCGCTGTATTTCGCGAACTGGTATCTTACTAAATCTGTAATAATGCGAACCCACTAATAATGACAAAATGATATTATTTTAATTTACATTTTAACTTGTTTCTTGTGATTTAATATTGAAAATAGACAAAAGAAAATTCATTGTTTTTTTAGGCATGAATTTTTTCCTTAATATATCTAAACTTCAAAAGTATGCCTGTAATACAAAGCCAGAAAAGAGGCAAAAGGTAATTATATAATAAATGTAAAAATCCAAACAACAAAGCCACGATGATCTTGTTTTTTCTACCCTGATGAAGCCTGAATTTGCGAAAGGTTGGCAAGTTACATATGTTTTTATGTTTGTAGTCTCCAAAGGCTTTGTTGTTTGGATTTTTCCATTTATAAGAAAATTAAATGTTAATATTTCAATTTGGGAAAAGTAACAGTAGGTAGTAATGGATTCAGAGTAATTGAGTAGTAACTATATTTAAAATAAATCTGGTATACCTTTTTTTAAACAAACTATAACTTGGGAACTTCTTGGGATTTAATATAGTTCAGGGCCTGCACCTCCGTCTTTGATTTGTTGAATCCCTTTCTGCTCAGATGGTCGACGTTCGCCCATATTTATCTTTACAGCTAACTGATCTTTCAGGAAATATATCTCACTATTTTTGGAATCCGTGCAGTAGTCATACACGCTTCAGATACCTTCCGCTTGTCAACACTTCATATGTCCTCATGTGAGAATATATTCAAGGTGGCATTGTTTCAGAATGTATTTCTGTCTTGGATCTTCTTTGAGACAAATGATGTTACTATCTTCGTTGCACGTGTTTGATGGTGTTATTTCTCGAAGTTCTCGTTATTTCTCGAAAAGAGGGTTACTTAAGAGTTATAAAGGCTGTATATTTTTCATTCTTGTGCACATATCAGATTTATATTTTAAAATAAAATATAAAATTCTTATTTATAATATTACTTATAGTGAGATATTAAGAAATGACAAATATGAATCAATAATACATCCAGTTTTGAAAGAACATTTTATTTCGAAAATAAAAACAGAGACACATGCAATTTAATACTCGTAATAAAAGAAGAAAGAAACCCTACCACAACAACAAATGAAGGTTCTTGGGTTCAGTATTATTTAGGAAAAGTACTGTTTCTTAGTCAACGGTTGTGCAAGGTGGTGATTCGACCAAGATCACGCTCAACCGCCAGGTTTTCCCCATGTATTATTTATTTGATCAAGGTTACCCACTATACAAAGACTGGGTGTGCCCCAGTATGGTCTCCAGATCCCAGGGACGATCCACGGCCAACGAAACAGAATAAATAATTTATCAGGCATAAGATGAAGTCCAAACCTAGGACCATGAGCATTGGAAGATCAGAGTTCTACCACTAAACTAAGTCACTCCCCATTTATTTGATATAAACAAATAAAATGTTTAATGACGTAAAAAGATTTCTAAAATTCTTTTAGATATGAAAAACAAATAAAATTATCTTAGTTGGAAAGATAAAACCTTACAAGATAAAATCTAATATGTGTAATTAATCGGTAAAAAAAAAAATGGTAAAAAGTAGCAACCTTATATTAGGGTCGCTAAGATTAGTAGTAAATCAATCAGTGAAAATGAGAGACAGCTGACCTGCATCAATTAGTTTCTAGAAAGTACTCACACCTGTGCTAATTTAGCAGTTATAGTTTTGTATATTTTATACAGCTTTACGCATTTAGTAAACGGTAACTTCTTAAAGCATAACTGAAAGATATTTTTTCCAATTGAATTTTCGTTAATTTGAGATATAAATCAATAACGTATTTGCATTTAAAAATAATTTCAGATTGTTATATTAAGTTAATAATCCATCCATCCTCAGATAGAAATTCTTGGTTATTAGATTACATTGTTTCGCAAAATATTTTAATTTTTTATATAAACTACTAAGAGGTTAGTAAACATGTTTAATTGTTTATTCGGATCAACGCCCTTATTTTCCTGGACATATGGTGTTAGAGAGATTGGTTAAACTACTAATAATTTCTGGCCAGAGTGAAAATGCCGAGATTTTGTAGAAAATTTAATTATTTTGAGCATTTCGAATTTTCTTGCAGATCAAATTTTTAGAATTATTTGAAAAACTAAGCATGGATATCAAGTCTATAACGATCTTCCGGTTTAGATGATTTTTATTCTGTTTTTTGAGAAACTGATCACCTTCCAAATCATAGGAGATTTTCGATATGTAACAGGATTCTTAAAAAGTATTTTTCAACATCGTTCAGCCTGAGAAAGAAAAAAACTTAATTATTGTATAAATCACATTAATTTCGAAAATCTTTCTGAGGTGTGTGAAATGATGTTCAGCAGACCTCTTTAGTTAAAACTGTTATTAAAATGCAATTAATTGCTATTTTCCACTAGCGGATCTACTAAGGGAGGGGAGAGTGTTTCAGTGCTGAAAGCGCCCCAAAATAGTAAAATGTAAGCATGTTTTAAATACTAAAAAATTATCTCTTAAAGTTTTTTTTTTTCTTTGTTTTGTTTTGTGTAATTAAATTCAATAGGACTTCAGGAATCACTTAAAAACCATTTCATATAGGTAGCTCTTATTTTTTTTTTTCCTAAAGTAATTATCGTTGTATATATGAAAAAGTTTTCGGGCTGAATATCACCACAATAAAATCCTGGCTAATTTCTTAATATAATGTCACGATATTTTATGTAGTATATATTACATATCGTGTGATTATTGCAACTAAGTAATAATTCATAAAATTAAATCTAGTTTGATGAATTTTTCCTTTGTGAAATCCAAACATTTTGCATTAAGTATATATAATTTTTTTTTATGGAAAGTTTGAGTCATGTTGATGTACTTACTGTGTTTTGTCCATTAATAAATAAGGTCGAAATTACTTAAAAGTTTAACTCCAGCAAAAATTTATTTAATGACTTTTTGCAATAACTTCAGGCATGTATTTTTAAATTTCGTAAATTAGTGATCTCTCTGTTAATGAATTGTTTTAAGATTGCTTTAGTACATAAGTTTCTCTGTCGCGTGATAAATATTTTTCTTATTATTTCGCATTACGATTTGTGTATTGCTGTATGAGCGTCCACATATCGATAAACTTTCAGTTATATGTAGAAGTCCGTTGGAGAGAATTCAGGAACTATTCAAGAGAAACCATCCAATGTTTCAGAATTTCTCATCCCGTCTCCTTTGAAATTCCCTTGCGAACAAAGGAAATTTCTCATTCAAACGTATATCTAGACTCGTAAAGGCCGAACGATGCTGGCGGATTTCCAAATAATAAAGCAGCCTGCAGTGGCCCCTGATGAATAATGATGACAACATTGCTCGGAGGGAATGCAGTATGTTGCACATTCAGAGTGGATGCATTATCCTGACTCGAAGTACTTCTTATTCTCTACAAGAAGTTGAAGCCTTATCTATTTGTCACTAAGATCTGATACTTCGTGATTTAGTTTATATGAAAAATGAAAACTGATTTTTTTAAATACTCATTTCAAACAAGTAATTACTTTTCTCTTTGATCATCTAAGTATATTTTCAGATTTTAATGTTACTATCTTTGTTATAAGTCATTAAGTGACATTTCATAACTTCAACTAACAAAGAACTTTGAAATTTTTTTCTTTTAAAATCAGAATATTGTCAGCTTTTGTATGTGTAAAAGTGTTTCATTCATATTCATGCCCTCACAGTTTTTTTGTATCAATAAATAAAGTCGAATTTAATAAAAACATTTTTGAAAGGTTACTTACATCAAGTCACTCAGTATATTTTTGGTCGATTCTAACCTGAAGGTACGTAGTTGTTAATTTCCATCATATTTATCGATCGAATAACTCATTAAGACAGTTTCACTTAAGTGTACGATGTTCTGACTTTATAGAGTAAAAAGTCATCAAGTAACTTAATCAAATTCTTGTTCTCCAAATAAGGTTAAAGCAGTACTCCAAAATTCACTATCTGATACTTCTCCTGACTTCTTTCTCTGGATTAATTGATCAGATAGTTGATTAAACGAATATTTAAAAATTGTAAAATTGTAAAATTTTTATTTATTTATTTTAAATGATATTTACAACTGTATACAAAAAAATACATCTAGTAAATTTGCACATTGGTATAAAGACATGGAACACATGTTGAGAAACTACCCATTGGTAGCACTCTAAAAAAATTGTAAAAAATTTTAAAACTTGTTTATTGAAAAATATTACAATTTGTCTCAAAGGGCATTTATAACAGTGTTCAGAGATCAGAATAAAACTAATTAAGTTAGGTAAGACTAAGTCACATTCTAGGTGCTTGTGTCGTGGTTTCAATTTTTCATTGCTAAGTATAAGCTAAGTATTAATTAATTGCCCTAAATATAATTTATATCTAGAATTGTGATAACAAAATTTTTAATAACAACTAAGGTGCGTGGTTTAGATCGCACTATAGAAGTAAAAACATTAACAAGGCCAGATTAATAATATAAAATATAAATTATAAATAATGCTCATTATAAAGAAGACGAAATGCTAAATATTTCCCTTGGTTACTGTATGTATGTCCGATTTTTAGTTTCTGAGATATTAATCCAAATCTTCAATAAAACTCGTTATCATTTGGTTTTCGACAGTATTTTTTCCTTTTCGCCTCTCTAACCAGGCGTCGAACAAAGATACGATTTTGAATAATAGCCTATAACAGACTGGATGAAAAGCTTAACAATTTCCTCGCTTATAGTATACAGGTGCGATTTGTAGTTTCTGAGATATTTTAATTTGTATCTTCAATAAAACTTGTTATCATTTGATTTCCGACACTATTTTTTTTTTCTTTTTCACCTCACGAACGCGGCAACGCGTTAAGATAAAATTTTCAATAATAACCCATCACAGAGAGGATGAAATGCTTAAAAATTCCCTCGTTTATTGTATGCAGGTCCGATTTTTAGTTCCTGAAATATTTTAATCCATATGCAAAATCCATATTTCTGCCGTTATCAGACGCTTACTCGACAGAAATCTTTCGGCTCAATCTAATTCACTCTTCATAAAAAAGTACAAAACGAATGAAATTTTCACTTCAATAAATAATCAAATTGCTATTTCAGTTGTTTTTTCAGAAACTTAAAATTCATTAAAATGTTACTTAATGACTTTTTGCAATAAACCGACGATATAGCAATTATTCACTAAATAGTTTTGCCAAATTTTACAATAACAACTAATTGCAATTTATTTTTATTAAAATTATGTAATTTATTTTATTAATTTATTTAAATTAACCAATATATTTAAAATTATATCTAATTTACAAATTATTCAAATTAATTTTCTGGATAGGAGCGCTGAATGCCCCATTTGTGATACATGTGAGCCCACAGTCGAAGATTGTTTAAAATTAAATAATCTTTTTTTGTTTATTCAAGAGTGAATAGTTTCATCATTAATTTTAAGATTAAGATTATATGTAAATAATAATATTATTACCTAAAATTATATTTTAGTTTGTTCAAGATAGTTTGCATGCTACTATTAATGTATTTAATTTGATTTCATGTATTTTAACTCAACCACATTTTCATGGGTCTGCCCGAAAATAAATAAAATTCTTTCTTCATTTAATTATTAATTATCAGTTTAAAAAATGAAGCGTAACTCTTTTTGTGCTGGGCTTGTGTAAATGCTTTTGAGTCATGAAATTATTCCATTTGATGAATGTTCCATTTATAAATTACCCCTTTTTTTCCCTTTCATTTTCTAAATAAAGCTAACCCGTTGATAACGTTAACTAATCTCGGGCAAGTGTAGTAAGCCATAACCTGATATACTGAACAATCGCCAATGACAGAGCGGTTACAGGACGGGCGGTATTGACATCACTCAATTCCGAAGATAATCCTTGGAGGGGAACTCAGATCCTGTTTGTCTCCCGCCACCCCTCTTTGCATGAGAATCGAGTCGACCCTCTGTAGTCCTGCCGCCCTTATGTTGAGCATACTCAGTTAAGATAATATCCCGCACGTTCTGGAAATATAGCAGCGGACTAACCAGAAAAATATAATTAAATTGAGATGGATTCTAGATATAAATTTTAAGTAGTAAAATACAAAGTGTGGAAGTACACAATTTCCTCATTAAAGTACAAGTAACATAACCACAAACTCTTGAAGAACATTAGAATTAAAAAAAGTAAATAAAAAATTAAATAAATAAATAAATATAAATATATATATATATATATATATATATATATATATATATATATATATATATATATATATATATAGAATATATATATATATATATAGAATATATATATATATATATATATATATATATATATATATATATATATATATATATATATATAGAATATATATATATATATATATATATATATATATATATATATATATATATATATATTCTATATATATATATATATATATTCTATATATATATATATATATATATATATATATATATATATATATATATATATATATATATATATATATATATATATATATACATATATAGAAGAAGAAGAAGTAGAAGAAGAAAATCTTTTTATTTATCAAAATTACATAATATAAATTACAAAATAATATTTTTGGATTGGTTTTTTGGATTTAAAACCGAAAATCAGATGTGTTACATGGTTTGTTGACCGTCAGAGGATATATATATATATATATATATATATATATATATATATATATATAGTGTGCATGATAAGATATTTCTTTTTTTTTAAGCTGGTACTGTTTCTATCGCCTGACGCCACGTATGTTCACGATGAAGTATTGAACAGACCAATGAAAATGCAGTTGTATATGATCTATGATTTTTAAAATTTTACTTTAGCTTACACTGTTTTTATAAAAGAGAAAATCTATCAAATATCTTGGGAGGAGGGGAGGAGCCTCTTAAGCACCATCGACCTTGGGAGGAGGGGAGGGATGGACACCCCTGGTTTCACTCGATCTTGTCCTTCTGATTTTATCCTCCTTTCCTTCGAACTGCGTGTGGTGTGGAACTCTATCACACATCTCTTTGTTCAAATCTCTCCTTTTCAGCCAACTTTACTTATCCGGTCTAATTATTATTATTTTATCTGAAATAACTTTCTTTTATATTTAAAATATTTTCCATATTTATTTATTATGCTATTTTCCACGCATTTGTTTCTATAACTATTATTATGTAGGTTTTTTCTCCTTAGTCACTCTTTAAATTAACCTTGTATCTTTGTTATATGTTTATTTAATTTTACTTTTATTAATGAACACGAATCTATATTTAATATAAAACAGAACGACTACAGTGTTCTAGCCACTATTCATTTTACTCTTTAAATTATAGATGTAAATGCTAAGTTTTAATAAAATATTTTGACCAATTAAAATCAATATAAATATGTTATTATCAATACATTCAGGTATTGATGTCTATACATCAAATCCCAATGAGGGATATATATGCACTATATATACATACATATACATATATATATATATATATATATATATATATATATATATATATATATATATATATATATATATATACATATACATATACACATATATATTTTTTTTTTAATACAAAAAAGTGATGTACTTAGAATATATATATATATATATATATATATATATATATATATATATATATATATATATAATTACTTATGATGAATAAATTCTTATGGATTATAGAATAACTTATAACTAACAAATTATTCTGTACTTATAGTTTTAAAGATTAATTTCTGAAACCTTAATGGTACGTCACGAACATTACTTTATATAAAGATCTAAAATGCCAACAGTTAACGACCATATAAGGATCTAATACAATAAATTTCTCAATTGCTTATATAGGCAAACTAACACACTGATATAAGACATGGCCGCGATGAACATACCCAAAAACACGCTTCGGGAGACTAAAAAAAAAGCTGGATGAAGGATTTCCTCACCTAAAAAACGTACTAAATTCAAGTCAAGAAGGGATGCCGCTGGGCACTCCTTTTCCTAATGCAGATCAAGCCACTATTAGTATCTTTCCCAACAGTAGACTCGCAGTAATTGTCAGTACTTCTGACATGTATGTGTAAAAAAAATCTAAAAATATGCTTATATATGTATATAAGCGTAATTAAAATAAATAAAACTTAATTTAATACTCAGAGGATTTTTTAAAAGTTATTATCTCATTTACAAATATATTGTAATGATTATGTCCAGATTTAATAAAAAAAATCTCTTTGCTCTAGATACAAATAATAGAGAGAACCAAAGTTGATATTCGTCTTTTGCACCTGAAAAAGCACTAAAATACACATTTTTAGGGCAATTGAAACATTAAAATATTTTTGGCTAGGCTGGATTTTTGGACCCTTCGAAATTCAGGGTTCGAACACAAAATTGGTATAAAGTAAGGAAAACTTCAACAAATCAAATAAAACTTTCTGGAGACTTAGGAATCTGCTACACAAAATGGTATACACTTGAACTCCGTAAAAAAATTGTAAATAAGGATATGAGATGATAATATTTGAAAAGTTTTTCTGAATTTCTGGCTTATAAATTAATGAATTCCAAAACCTATTGACGAGGTTTAAAAAAGTAGTAACTCAGCTTTCCAACGGTTTTACTGACGCTAAATTTGGAGACAATCTTGAGATATTAAATATGCTGTAACCAACGGCCAGAAAAACTAATCCTCTACAAAATCAAGTACTAAAGTTTTCAATACTAAATATCTATAAAATTCATATTTATGAGTTTTAAACACACTAAAAACGAATATAACGTTATTTTTTATAATACAAAATTTACATACTCTACTTTATAGGTAGCTCCTTTTGGTTTCATTTATTTATGAAACTTCATAACTTACCGTTTTTCGCATAGAACTAGAAATATATTGGTATATAATAATCTAAAAATACTGGAAAAGTAAAGGTAAAATTAATAACATAAATTTTGTTTAAAATTATTTCTTTTTTACCTCGGCTTAGTTTAGTTCTTATGAGATACCAATCATGTTTCAGACGCTTTGGAAAACCGGATTAATGATGGGCAAAAATTGAACCAAGCCTGCTTAATTGGATTTGAAATTTAAAATGGAAAGATTGTTTTACTATGAGGTTAGATCCAAAATAAGGTATGATCAGAAGTTTATTATAAATAATTTTATTTGAGACTAAAAACGGTGCATTGACGATTTTTGATTGTAAGCATTGGGGAAGAGAGATTTTTGGGACTTCTGAAGTTATGAATAATTAGGTCTGTTCATTTCTTTTTTCTCAGTTGGCAGGTCTACTCCGAGTTATAATCTTAGGTAAAATCCGAAATGAAGATTATCTGTAGTTAGAGATGGGCAAAATTGTACTCTGAGTAAAAAGTACAATTACAGAGTAATTTACTCAAATACTCGCCCGGTTCGAGTATCGAGTACTTCAATCACTACTCGACCTCATGATTGACGAGTACAAAAAGTAATCAGCTGTCCTCGTGAGTACTTTCTATTTTCAAATCTACTCGGGAATATTTTACTCTGAGTACTTTTCAAAGTAATCGAGTATTTCATTATAAAAATTACAGGAGTAGAATATTTAATATTTCTTCCATGTTTAAGTCCATTATTATCTTATGGGGGTATAGTTTTTTAAAATAGTATCGATATTAATGTAAATTGAAAAAATAAAGAATTATTAAAATAATTTGGATTTAATCAACTTTGGGGACCATTTTTTTTTTTTTTTTGCACCACTTGACTTTTATAATAATGCTGTCGGATTTGAGATAGTGCCCCCGGGCCCCGACTTTTTTTAAGTTTTTGTGTTAAATCGATATCAGGGTCGATTAGTATGTTTCGGGGGGCGCTTTTTATGAAAATGGTATCGAATTTGAGATTGGGCCCCCGGGCCTCGACTTTTTTTAACTTTTTGAATTAAATCGATATCAGGGTCGACTATTAGGTTTTGGGGGATGCTTTTTATGAAAATGATATCGAATTTGGGATTGGGCCCCCCTGGCCCCAACTTTTTTTATCTTTTTGCATTAAATCGATATCAGGGTCGATTAGTATGTTTCGGGGGATGCTTTTTATGAAAATGATATCGAATTTGAGATTGGGCCCCCCGGGCCTCGACTTTTTTTAACTTTTTGAATTAAATCGATATCAGGGTCGACTATTAGGTTTTGGGGGGCGCTTTTTATGAAAATGATATCGAATTCGAGATTGGGCCCCCCGGGCCTCGACTTTTTTTATCTTTTTGGATTAAATCGATATCAGGGTCGATTAGTATGTTTCGGGGGATGCTTTTTATGAAAATTATATCGAATTTGGGATTGGGCCCCCCGGGCCCCAACTTTTTTTATCTTTTTGCATTAAATCGATATCAGGGTCGATTAGTATGTTTCGGGGGGCGCTTTTTATGAAAATGGTATCGAAATTGAGATTGGGCCCCCCGGGCCTCGACTTTTTTTAACTTTTTGAATTAAATCGATATCAGGGTCGACTATTAGGTTTTGGGGGATGCTTTTTATGAAAATGATATCGAATTTGGGATTGGGCCCACCGGGCCTCGACTTTTTTTAACTTTTTGAATTAAATCGATATTAGGGTCGACTATTATGTTTTGGGGGGCGCTTTTTATGAAAATGATATCGAATTCGAGATTGGGCCCCCCGGGCCTCGACTTTTTTTATCTTTTTGGATTAAATCGATATCAGGGTCGATTAGTATGTTTCGGGGGATGCTTTTTATGAAAATGATATCGAATTTGAGATTGGGCCCCCCGGGCCTCGACTTTTTTTAACTTTTTGAATTAAATCGATATCAGGGTCGACTATTAGGTTTTGGGGGATGCTTTTTATGAAAATGATATCGAATTTGGGATTGGGCCCCCCTGGCTCCGACTTTTTTTAACTTTTTGGATTAAATCGATATCAGGGTCGACTATTAGGTTTTGGGGGACGCTTTTTATGAAAATGATATCGAATTTGGGATTGGGCCCCCCGGGCCCCAACTTTTTTTATCTTTTTGGATTAAATCGATATCAGGGTCGACTATTATGTTTTGGGGGGCGCTTTTTATGAAAATGATATCGAATTTGGGATTGGGCCCCCCCGGACCCCGACTTTTTTTAACTTTTTGGATTAAATCGATATCAGGGTCGACTATTAGGTTTTGGGGGATGCTTTTTATGAAAATGATATCGAATTTGGGATTGGGCCCCCAGGGCTCCGACTTTTTTTAACTTTTTGGATTAAATAGATATCAGGGTCGACTATTAGGTTTTGGGGGACGCTTTTTATGAAAATGATATCGAATTTGGGATTGGGCCCCCCGAGCCCCAACTTTTTTTATCTTTTTGCATTAAATCGATATCAGGGTCGATTAGTATGTTTTGGGGGATGCTTTTTATGAAAATGATATCGAATTTGAGATTGGGCCCCCCGGGCCTCGACTTTTTTTAACTTTTTGGATTAAATCGATATCAGGGTCGACTATTAGGTTTTGGGGGATGCTTTTTATGAAAATGATATCGAATTTGGGATTGAGCCCCCCGGGCCTCGACTTTTTTTATCTTTTTGGATTAAATCGATATCAGGGTCGATTAGTATGTTTCGGGGGATGCTTTTTATGAAAATTATATCGAATTTGAGATTGGGCCCCCCGGGCCTCGACTTTTTTTAACTTTATGAATTAAATCGATATCAGGGTCGACTATTATGTTTTGGGGGGCGCTTTTTATGAAAATGATATCAGATTACGAACCACATTCATAAATTTTGAGATAGTGCCCCCGGGGCCCGACTTTTTGTAACCTTTCGGATTTAATCGATATCAATGTTGATTATGAGGTTTTGGGGGACACTTTTTATGAAAATGATGTCGGATTTTTTTTTTATAAAATCCGTCCCCTAAAACATAATAGACGGCCCTGATATCGACTAATTCCAAAAAGTGAATCCACTGGGTGCCATCTCAAATCCGACAGTATTTTGATAAAAAGCACACCCCAAAACCTAATAGTCGACGCTGATATCGATTTAATCCAAAAAGATAAAAAAAGTCGAGGCCCGGGGGGCCCAATCTCGAATTCGATATCATTTTCATAAAAAGCGCCCCCCAAAACATAATAGTCGACCCTGATATCGATTTAATCCAAAAAGATAAAAAAAGTCGAGGTCCGGGGGGCCCAATCTCGAATTCGATATCATTTTCATAAAAAGCGCCCCCCAAAACATAATAGTCGACCCTGATATCGATTTAATCCAAAAAGTTAAAAAAAGTCGGGGCCCGGGAGGCCCAATCTCGAATTCGATATCATTTTCATAAAAAGCGCCCCCCAAAACCTAATAGTCGACCCTGATATCGATTTAATTCAAAAAGTTAAAAAAAGTCGGGGCCCGGGGGGCCCAATCTCGAATTCGATATCATTTTCATAAAAAGCGCCCCCCAAAACCTAATAGTCGACCCTGATATCGATTTAATCCAAAAAGTTAAAAAAAGTCGGGGCCCGGGGGGCCCAATCTCGAATTCGATATCATTTTCATAAAAAGCGCCCCCCAAAACTTAATAGTCGACCCTGATATCGATTTAATTCAAAAAGTTAAAAAAAGTCGGGGCCCGGGGGGCCCAATCTTAAATTCGATATCATTTTCATAAAAAGCGCCCCCCAAAACCTAATAGTCGACCCTGATATCAATTTAATCCAAAAAGTTAAAAAAAGCCGGGGCCCGGGGGGCCCAATCTCGAATTCGATATCATTTTCATAAAAAGCGCCCCCCAAAACCTAATAGTCGACCCTGATATCGATTAAATCCAAAAAGTTAAAAAAAGTCGGGGCCCGGGGGGCCCAATCTCGAATTCGATATCATTTTCATAAAAAGCGCCCCCCAAAACCTAATAGTCGACCCTGATATCGATTTAATCCAAAAAGTTAAAAAAAGTCGGGGCCCGGGGGGCCCAATCTCGAATTCGATATCATTTTCATAAAAAGCGCCCCCCAAAACCTAATAGTCGACCCTGATATCGATTTAATCCAAAAAGTTAAAAAAAGCCGGGGCCCGGGGGGCCCAATCTCGAATTCGATATCATTTTCATAAAAAGCGCCCCCCAAAACCTAATAGTCGACCCTGATATCGATTTAATCCAAAAAGTTTAAAAAAGTCGGAGCCCGGGGGGCCCAATCTTAAATTCGATATCATTTTCATAAAAAGCGCCCCCCAAAACCTAATAGTCGACCCTGATATCAATTTAATCCAAAAAGTTAAAAAAAGCCGGGGCCCGGGGGGCCCAATCTCGAATTCGATATCATTTTCATAAAAAGCGCCCCCCAAAACCTAATAGTCGACCCTGATATCGGTTAAATCCAAAAAGTTAAAAAAAGTCGGGGCCCGGGGGGCCCAATCTCGAATTCGATATCATTTTCATAAAAAGCGCCCCCCAAAACCTAATAGTCGACCCTGATATCGATTTAATCCAAAAAGTTAAAAAAAGTCGGGGCCCGGGGGGCCCAATCTCGAATTCGATATCATTTTCATAAAAAGCGCCCCCCAAAACTTAATAGTCGACCCTGATATCGATTTAATTCAAAAAGTTAAAAAAAGTCGGGGCCCGGGGGGCCCAATCTTAAATTCGATATCATTTTCATAAAAAGCGCCCCCCAAAACCTAATAGTCGACCCTGATATCAATTTAATCCAAAAAGTTAAAAAAAGCCGGGGCCCGGGGGGCCCAATCTCGAATTCGATATCATTTTCATAAAAAGCGCCCCCCAAAACCTAATAGTCGACCCTGATATCGATTAAATCCAAAAAGTTAAAAAAAGTCGGGGCCCGGGGGGCCCAATCTCGAATTCGATATCATTTTCATAAAAAGCGCCCCCCAAAACCTAATAGTCGACCCTGATATCGATTTAATCCAAAAAGTTAAAAAAAGTCGGGGCCCGGGGGGCCCAATCTCGAATTCGATATCATTTTCATAAAAAGCGCCCCCCAAAACCTAATAGTCGACCCTGATATCGATTTAATCCAAAAAGTTAAAAAAAGCCGGGGCCCGGGGGGCCCAATCTCGAATTCGATATCATTTTCATAAAAAGCGCCCCCCAAAACCTAATAGTCGACCCTGATATCGATTTAATCCAAAAAGTTAAAAAAGTCGGGCCCGGGGGGCCCAATCTCGAATTCGATATCATTTTCATAAAAAGCGCCCCCCAAAACATAATAGTCGACCCTGATATCGATTTAATCCAAAAAGTTAAAAAAAGTCGGGGCCCGGGGGGCCCAATCTCGAATTCGATATCATTTTCATAAAAAGCGCCCCCCAAAACCTAATAGTCGACCCTGATATCGATTTAATCCAAAAAGTTAAAAAAAGTCGGGGCCCGGGGGGCCCAATCTCGAATTCGATATCATTTTCATAAAAAGCGCCCCCCAAAACATAATAGTCGACCCTGATATCGATTTAATTCAAAAAGTTAAAAAAAGTCGGGGCCCGGGGGGCCCAATCTCGAATTCGATATCATTTTCATAAAAAGCGCCCCCCAAAACATAATAGTCGACCCTGATATCGATTTAATCCAAAAAGTTAAAAAAAGTCGGGGCCCGGGGGGCCCAATCTCGAATTCGATATCATTTTCATAAAAAGCGCCCCCCAAAACATAATAGTCGACCCTGATATCGATTTAATTCAAAAAGTTAAAAAAAGTCGGGGCCCGGGGGGCCCAATCTCGAATTCGATTTCATTTTCATAAAAAGCGCCCCCCAAAACATAATAGTCGACCCTGATATCGATTTAATCGAAAAAGTTATGAAAATTCGATGCCCGGGGGCACTATCTAAAATCCGACAGTATATTTTTATAAAAAAGGCCCCCCAAAACATGATGGTTAGTCTAATATCGATTAATGGGGCCTCGGGGTTGGTCAGGTCGAATATGGCTGCTATTATTGAAGGAAATAAAAGAAAACATTTTTACTCTTTATAATAATGACGGAGTAGTTGAAAAATAAAAAGTACTCTTTGTAGGAATTCGGCTGAGTACTTTCTGTAATTCGATATAACAGCGCGAGTATTTTCTGTACTTAACTAAATCATGATTGACGCAGCGTGAGTACTCCCAGTACTCGCCGCTGTCAGGCCGAGTACAGAAACTACTCGATACTTTTTCCTAATAAAATTACTCAAATCATGAAAGTAATCGAGTACTGCCCATCTCTATCTGTAGTCATATATTATATGCCTGGTATAGAAAAAAAAATATTTTAAAAAAACTTAAATAATCCAGACATTCGATTACAATAACAGCAATACATACAAATCTTCCTTCGTAAAATTCTATCATGACCCTGATCGCATAAAGTCGCACAAATTCCTCCCATCTATGTTTTGATTGATCCTAGAAAGCTAAAGTCCTAATCATCCTTTTAGTCATTCTTCCGTTGCTAATTTTCTTAAAAAAACTTAAAAATTTTTTATTGAATTCCATGTTCTCCACTCCATTGATATTCTACATTGTGTACCGCCGCGGCGTACGTTATTTGCATGAATATACATACCAACAAGTTACTCCGACTTCTTATTCACTGTGTGATTTTATTACCTAGTCCTCCTCTAAGGGGTGCACTTGGATGCGAAGAGCATTCTGTCTGTGAGAGGTTCGCCGTTTTATGCAACCAATACAATCGCTTACCTTTCACAAGTTACTCGCAGGATAATTGTTTATTATTTTTATTAAATCACACACATCGTCAGAAGAATGTTAAAACTTTCGATTATGATTAATAATTACTAATAATTAATACTAAAACATGTTTAACACAAATCTATCAAAGCTATAAATTCGTAAAAATGACATTACTGATTCCGGTCTTCCGTACACCGTCCAGATTCAACATTTTGCCACAACGTGGGCATGAAGTTATATGGTAAACGAACGACATTGCAAAATGTAGTGTTGCCCAAAATCGGTCTTGGTCTGGCACTTTGCAAGACCAAGACCAAGACCGCCTAATTGTTACAAGACCAAGACTAGGACTGATAAAAAAAAATTGATTTTTTAAATAAAAATTAAGGCAAAATAGTTACTAATATTTGACAATCTTAGTTAGTATATGTTAATTATTGGTATAACCAATATACTTCTGCATTTAACTCCTCTAATTTTTCATTTGGGATTAGTTAGGTTTCTTCTATCTAAAAAATTAAAGTAATATCTCTATAGTAATAAGCTAACAAGTAACTGCAAAACTGTTGCGAGAGTCTTGCGCAAGACCAAGACCATGATGAAAACTGACCAAGACACGTCTCGGTCTCGCATTTGGGCAACACTAGCAAAATGTAATGTTTCACATTCACTACTTTAACATGGTCCCAACGATGTAAAGTATGATGGTTTCATGTATATTGTGTCGAAGGCGCGTATTAAGACATGAAACGATCAAGTATGTCAGAATGAATAAAATTCGAGTTGTAAATGTTTGAATAATTTTCTCTGAAAAATCGAGAGTTTGAGAATAACGAGGCTATACATAATATTATCATTGTCATATTACAGATACATTAAAATACCGCTGATGAAATTATTTCATGAATATGTTGAATATGAATATTCCCCTCAATGTAATACCACTCACTCTAATATAGCAAGTTATGCCGAAATTGACATTTAAAAATCTTTATTAGATAATGCAAACTTGTGAATCAGTGGATTAGGTTTGGAGAGGTTATGCGATTCATTTTGTTAATTACATAAAAACAAGTTCAAGCAATAATATGGATTCTATTGGGCATGTAAGAAATACAATAAATCTTTTTCATGTCGACAATTTTTTTTTTTATTTCTTAACTGCACCTGTCACTAATACGAGTGACAATTAGCCAATGAGCCTGTCATTAAGACTTTTTTATTTTCCCTTTCATTTATCATTAATACTATAATAGTTTAGATGAATTATTTATTATAATTAATTTGAGTAATTAATTAAAACTATGAAATTTTTATAATAAATAATTTTCTATTTAAAGTTAGTGATATGTTTTTGCTAAACTAAACATTTCCTGAAATGACTTCCAACGTGCAGGTTAACATGCAATTCGGTGAGTATTCCATCATACTTAGACCCATTCATTCGATTTCATGCTCACCACAACAATGCAGAAGGAAGCTCGTGTTGATTGGGCGTCCTTTATATATTGTGATCTATATAATCTATGTTGCAACATGCCTTACCTAACTTCCGCCATGGAATTTTTTCAACTGCATTGCTTGATATAAATTACTTTTCCTTCCTTCCAACATCTCAAAGGCAGCAAGTGCACAAATGTTGTATTTCAGTATATCTGAGAATGTAAGATCCAAGTGACGCTTAAACAAGCGAATGCCTTTTCCTTGCAATGCATTTCCTATTGTTTGGCCTTGGACAAAAATATATTTTTCATGAGATTCGAGAAATAACGGCGCATTGTAAAGGTAAAGCAGATCTTATACTTTTTTCTTTTTTGTCAACTTCTCGTGTAAATGCTATTCAGAAGGCTCTCCTGAATTTTATTGAAAGTGAAAGCATCACGGTATGCGTTGTTACGACATCAACAACACTGTTTCCAAGAACTCTTGGCCATATTTCATTATTGTTTTGTTCCTGTCAATTTTCAGGGTCGTATAAATTTTGAAATATCTTTGGCGCTTGCGAATCTCAACCATCGAAATTTCCTCACAGTCCATAAAAATTCAGAAGATATCCTATATTTGTGAACTTTTACGGGAAAGATAGTTTTAATCTAAATTTATTTTTGCGATAATGATTGAAAAACATATTAAAAAATGTTTCATCTAATTCGCGTCGCAGAAATACATTTATGCATACTAGATCTCTGTTATGAAAATTGATTCTTATTGTTTCAAGTGACCAGCTGAATGTTTCTAGTCCTAATATCTATGTTTTCATGAAACTAATTCAAGCAATTATTAGGTTTTTATTTTATTTTTTTTTTGTTTATTTTCAACAATAAGCTATTACCTTAAATTCGTATTGACGTCCAGTTGATTATGAAAGCTGCATATCGAAGCAATATTGGAGAATTTGCAAATTCAAGAAGGAAAACCCTACTTTTATAGAGTAGATTTTTTTTTTCTATAGCAACATTTGCATGGGATCGGATATTTCATTTCTGAAATGGTCATATACGGGAAAATCTAAATAGCTTAGATCACATTGAAAATTATTTAATTTAACAACTAATCATTATTAGTGTTGGCCAAAATCGGTTTTGGTTTTACACTTTGTAAGACCAAAACCAAGACTAAGACTAGTTAAAAATAATTAAGTCGATTTTTTGAATAAAAATTAAGGCAAAATAGTTACTAATACTTTACAATTTTAGTTACTACATTTAAAGAACTGGTATAACCAGTATACTTTTGCATTTAACTCTTCTAATTTTTCATTCGAGCTAGTTAAGTTTCTCCTATCTAAAATATTACAGTAATATTTCTATATTAATAAGGTAATAGTAGATAACTGCGAAACCGTTGCGAGACTCTTGCGGTAAATCAAGACTGAGTTTCCAAGACCAATACTCGTCTCGGTCTCGCATTAGGGCAACAATAATCATTGCTAATAAATATTTCTAAAAAAAATATATTTCAACTATTACATATATAAGTACATACAATTTAATATACATATATATCTTTATGAAAAAAACTTTTTTATTTATGAAAATAAAATCTTGCATTTGCTTTTATTACTTTTATAAAAATATAAACACTAGGAGTAGAAACATTTAGTTTGTTACTATTAAATGAAATAACATTATTAATAATATATATATATATATATATATATATATATATATATATATATATATATATATATATATATATATATATATACAAATACATAAGCTTTCGGCTATTTTTTTTTTCTTTTTTTTACTTTATGAAGGAATTGTCCATGAGCAATGTTTTTCATCACGGCGTATAATTTGCATGGTTGTCCAAAATCTTAAAAATATATTATGGATTCTTCTAACCTTTCCGTACATCTCTGTTTTTTGTTAATTTTATCTTATCACGCGGAAGAAATCAGCTGATAGATTTTTAAGTTGGATTTTTTACTTAAAAATTATATTCTTATGCAGTTTATTCCTTATTTTAAAGAAGTTTAAAATTTTTAAATCTTCACTGTAGTCATAAAAGAAGAATATGGATCCAATGAATAAAAAGAAGATAATAGTTTTGTCTCAAGCAATACTTCTTAAGACTTTTATAATTTCTTCGGTTATCCGATTTAAGTCTCTCTAAATTTAAAATTTAAGAAACAAGATATAATGTATCGAACTCAATAGTTTAATCGAATGTTAGCATCACGACAATAACAAAATAACATTATCTAATTTTTTTTTATATATGATTTATTGAACACGTTAATTGTATTTTATATATTAAATTTATTTAGTTTTTATATAGTTTGTGTATTTTTTTGTGGGTGTGTTTCTTGTCATTATTGTATAATTTATTGTGAATTATAAGGAATGAATTAAAATACTAAAAGAAAGGAGGGAATATGGGAAGAAATAAAAGAAACGTATTAATGGAGAGAAAGGGAAATATAATGTTAGTAAAAGAGATAATGAAAAATGAAGAAAAATAAAATAAAATATTGTTTACTATGTTCATATATATTTATGATACTGAATATTTGTATATTAGTTTTAAGAATCGTCCATTGTATCGTTTGATAAGTACGCCGTGTCTGGATCAATCCAATATAATTGGGCAGCACCCATTTATGAAAATAAAGTGATTCTCTCTCCAAAAATATTTCATAAAACTTCATAAACCCCCGTTGAGTTAATTATAGACATCGAAAATCCATCAAGGCGTTCCAAAACGTCTTTGAATCTATAAATGGAATTCAACGAGTTCTTTTATTCATTGATTGAATCAGAGGTCGATGAATACGCTGGATTTACCTCATTATAACCACAGTGTTTTTTTTTTATCTCAATTTACTTTTTATGTAAATTTATTTCTGTTTTATATTTAATAAATTAAGTAGGTAAATATTCTCTTTTATATTTTTTGTTTTGCATGTGTTTTATAACTTTTCAGGAGGGATAATCCTGCGGGTCGTTTATAAATTCAGTTTAAAGCTGCTAATCAGAAGTCGATTCAATCGATAGATAGATTCCTTCGATGAAATTAGTGCTGAGTTTAGGAACTTGCTCGAAATTAGGTTTGTTAGAATCATCGGTTGATACGAATCGCCCCTACAGTTGAGCCCAGTGGGATCAATTTCCGACTATTGATTAAAACAGAGACTCGACAGATGTCGACTTGTTGCCGCCTCGGTACCACTTCTATAACGCCAAAGTATCAAATGTTCCGCTCCCAACTTCTTGTTCGGCCAATAGGTAACGATGGATTCCATATACTATGACACCATACAGTTCAGAGATTCACTCAATTAAGGTAACTCAGTTAATGTATCATTGTTGTCCTTGTTGGTTTGGTTTGATGTTGAATTAACTCATGTATTAGGTCAACAAGAGAGGCCCTAGTTTCTAACCTAGTATAAGGTAGGGTGGAAATAATCATTACGACCCGTGGAGCAGTATCTAATTAAATATGTTTGATTTTATTTATTACAAAATGATAACACCATCTGCAACAAGCAAGAGCAATAAATATTAATGCTAAAAGTTTCCATTCATAAAATGAACATATATATTTACTAGAAAAATAAATATAAGTAATTAAGTGCAAATTAACAAATAAAGAAAGTATAATAATAATTTTTTAAAAAAACTTATTTATTGAAATTTCAAACTGTATTAGATAAAAAATACAACTAATAAATATGATAAAAGTAAAATAACATATTAATTTCACAAATAAAAGGATATATTCAAAGAGATAATGGTAACAAAATCTATCAGAGGCCAAGATTTTTAAAAGTTCCATTTAAACAGTCTTGTGAAACGTTTTAGGAAAAAGTTATTCTAAGGAACTTTATTTATTTAAAAGAAGGAGATGGTCCGGGGTGGCGGTCATAAATAGGCTAAATAGTGGCAAAACTATTTTATTAAAAGCCAACGTTTCGTTGTAGCACATTTTTTTTTATTTAACTTTTAGATTTACGGTAAACGTTTAACTCATTTAATTTCTTAATAAAAGTACCATCAAACAAGAAATAATCAGCAATTGAGTTTAGATTAGAATTAGAATTTATCTTAAATTAATTACATGCGATTCTTATGTGTCGGCGTTTGAGCTGCTAAACTAAAAAAAAAATGTTAAGGTCGACTTTTTAGCGAAATCAACAGAACTTTTAAATAAAAGTTCTTAGAAATAAAAGTTCTGTAAAACGTTTACTGAGGAAGTCGCAAAGAAAACTGTTCTGGTTCCAAAAGAACTGAAAAATTATCGATATAATAAAGATAAAAGTTTCAGTAACCGAAACTTTTTAAAAGTGAAAGTTTTTAAAATCAATAGATAACAAAAAGTAAAGTTGAATATAAAAATAAAATAATAGTCATCTAAAATGTATACATGGTATATACAATATTTACATTTGCTTTGAAGACTCCGAGACAGGCTTTATCATCTGCACGTGAAAGACAGAGAGATTCCAGGAGATCTCAGTGCTTTTCTTCCAGCCGTATAATATTTTATCCAGTTAAATTTTGATAAGTAATCGAACAACAAACATAAAAATAAATCCAATCACCAACAAACGAGATTGAAAAACATATTAATTATTAAAATTTATTTTGTTAGATGGTTTTGAATTGTATCTCATATCAAGTCCTACACCAGAATAAACCAATCAAATTCAAACTACAGCGTGCTTCGTTTATTAATTCATCTACAATGCTTGAAGTTATATCAGTATATATTGAACATACTGCACTTCAAAACAAATAATCTGCAATTTGGTAATGAAATTTATAACTTGCAATTATAACCGATGATTTAATGAAGTAATTTCAAGTAGCACTTCAACAGCCCTTTAGAACCGTTAAAATAGTTCCTGTAATTTAAGCTATGTAATTCTGTTGTTTAATAAAAAAAATAATAATAAAAAAATCCTAGCAGTCCCCTCAATTAGTTGGCTTATGAGTCGAAATAAATAATACGTATTATGAAATAATAACATTAATTCACTGTCGATAAAATAACAAATAATAAGAGTGAATAAATAGTTACAATAGAAATAAGGAAAAATTCATTTTTAGATTGATCGAACATTTTTATCAAATCCATCGTAAGTGAAAAAAACAAACCCAATTAAGGTGTCGAATTATTATCGTATCATATATGAAAATCATACTTACAAGAAGTGGTAATGGATGTCGTATCGCATATTTGAATGAAATATTTTTTGGTGACACAGGCAGTCCAGTAAAATTTTTTTTCTTAGTTGGCACCTTGCTGGACATCACTTTCTGACAATGCCGCATATCATAAGAGAAGAAAGAAAAATTTGAAAATTAAAAAAAAAAAAAAATGTATCAAACAGTAAATAACAACTGCTCTGATGTACACTTCAACAGTATTCAGTAAATAATCAAAGAGTTTCTGCTGAAAAATAGGCAAAAACTGAGAGAAGATTTCAGAACTCGACCTTCGCATTAGCTGATCCACTGCCTTCGAAGCCAGTAAATTTAGGAAAGAAAACAGCCTTACTCCAATATTAAAAAAATAAAGATGAAGCTTGTTAGAAATTGTTCACTAACCTTCCCATCATAACTGGTAAAAAGTCCCAAAGAATCCCGCGTCGGGTTTTGATGGGGAGAGAGGCAAAAAGACAGAAAACTGATATGTTGTTAGTTTTTTGGAATATCTCAAAAATTATGAGGTTTTTCGCAAAGCTTATTCTGTACAATATTAAAGTAATTTAAAATCTATATACAAATGATCCTATAAATTTGTTTGATAAAATCAATGGTTACGGAGATATTTATGAGATTATATTTCAAGTTTAAGCAAAAATGACCCCAAACCGTGAAATTAATGTTGTTGATAGGAGACGGTACTTTTTGGAAATTTCTATAGTTCTAGTTATTATTCAAACTTTATTAGTTTTGGTAGTCCTAAAAAGTTATTGACCACAGCATTGTATTTGATCAATGGAGAATTTCGTGATATTGATAAGAAGTTTGGATTGACATCGAGTTCATATAATTGGTATTTTGTGATAGCAAACCTTAAAAGTTACTATGGGCAATGAACTAATCTTCTAAAAGTGTAGTATATTCAGTCCAGTTGGGTGGTTATTAAAAAAATGACGAAGAAAATCAAAAATAAAATCAAGTTTACTGAAAAAATGAACTTACCGTAGTTTGACTGCTTAAATGTTCCCTATAAATAGTTTTAGAAAAGACAAAATTTACTTTCAATTCATGTAAATTTTATCCAGTTTACTATGAAGTTATTGGCTGTAACCTGAATTAAACATTTTTTTAGTTATTGCTTTTTATTCAACATAAAACATGGATAAATAATTCCGATACAACTCAGATTATATTCAAAACATTCATTTTCTCCAGAAACATTAGTATTTTTTGATACTATAAACAGTCACAAAATGATATGAAAAGCGATACTAACGTATAAATTTAATAGATTCGATGTGCTGGAAAACATGGTAATTAATTGATTCAAATTAAGATATACCGTAATTTTCACGTAGACATCCCTATATATTAAAATACCTATATACTCAAAGGTTGGTAAGTGAAAGTTGTGTGATGCGCGTACAGAACCAGATGTTGTTTACTTGTTTAAATAATTACCGATAAAAAGCTTTCAATTTCATAGTCAATCCCACCTGTTGGAATTTATAATAGTGTGAGGAATGTTTCTACATTTCCGAGTTGCCCGATCTCATTTTCCTGGCATGCCTCTAGTTTGTCATTGAAATAGTCACGGAAGAGCTACACGTGATTGAACACAATCATTAGTAATTACACTGATACTGATCAGCTCTTATTAAACTGAATTCGACATGAATCTATCTGTCCATGTTGCCTCATAAAATATTTAGGATTAATACCGTTATTGGTTTTACCTCTCTTTGATCTCAATCTGTAAAACTATTAGACGGCATCCATAGTTCGATATAGGTTACCGGAATGCTCGTTCTCATGCAGACGAGGTATTCGAAATAATTAATCTTTAATGATGAAGAAAGAAGACATTTTTTATTTATTTAGTCATTTAATTCAAAAAATACAGATTCCAGAAGCAAAAACAATTATTAAACTTTCAACGTTTTAATATATTTAGACGTCATTAGTACTACGGTTTTATTGTTTGTTAATTTATATGGATGGTCTGTTTCAGAGAAAGAGATATAAGCCTTCATGTCCCTGCAGACTCTGAGCAGGCATAATCCGTAGATCTAGACCGATTTGTCACTGTCCTTGAACCCGAGTGAATTGGTGGGAAGGACACTGCCAGATTGGCCCCAAAAGGATCGGCTATGAGGGCTGCATACCGCTGCACCATGGAGACTATGGTTCGTAGCAACGTGAGGTTGGGTGATTCCCTCGAGGCTACATAAAATATACATCTGTAAGGAGGCTGCTACTACATATAAATAAATAAAAATAATAAATGAATAAAAACTAAAATAATGAAGAGAAGAATGGTTGGGGTGATCAGTCAGAAATAAGGCAAAATAAATAATAATATTTTTGTTCCTGTCAGCTTCGGGTGAAGGTTGATTTGTTCTTTATTTTTTCAGTTTTCTCTTCTTTTCCTCCTTTCTTTCATTCATTTTCTCCTTTTTAACTCTTTATTCTATTATACGTTGTCAGTACATTTTGATAGACTTTACAATATCTCAATTTTCTACCTAACTTTTCAATTTTTTAATTTTACTGTTTATTTTCATTTCTTATATAACTTCATATTCCTTTTTTTCTGTTTTACATTTTATTCTAAGATTACCATTTTAATGCTTATGTCACCCTTTTTGATTATGTTTACTTCATCATTCTACACTTTGTAACGATTATTATTATTGATCTCTTAGTTCTTAGTATTGTCATTATTCTACCCACTTCATTTTACTTTAATTTTTTTACCTACATTATTTATGTTTATCATACCTTGCTATCTAGGTCTTTTCCTGATGAAGGTCTGAACTTAAGGCCGAAAGGTCGGCAAATGTCGAAATAAGTATTATTATTTATTTTTGCCTTCCTATTTCTGACTGATCACCCCAACCAATCTTCTCTTCATTATTCACGACAGTCAACCATTAACCCACAATCAAAAAACTAAAATAATAGTAATAAGAAAAAATGTAATAATCTTTTAACCAAAATAATGAAAAATATCATTTTACTTTGTCACTTCAATATTTTTTTGCATTTCCTATACAAGGCTGGTTTGTTAATGAATGTTCATTCAAAATTTTAGAGGTACCCACTAGCGGATCCAGGATTTAATTTTGGGGAGGGGCTTCAGCCCGAAACCTTTTTTTTCATAAAAATAACGATAATTACTTTGGAAAAACAGAAAGAAACTAACTATCTATATGAAATGGTGTTTAAGTTATTCCTTAAGTATTTTTAAATGTAACTACACGAAAAATAATACTTTAAGAGGTATTTTTAAAAATTTTTTCCCATAAAACATGGTTATATTTTTCCATTTTTGGAGGGGGCTTCAGCCCGAAAGCCCCCCCTCTCCTCCCCCCGTAGATCCGCCCGTGGAGGTACCTATTCCCGAAATGCAATGTTTAATTTTAATTTCATCAAAATATTACTGTTAGAATAAACTAAAGAATAAATACATCTTTTAGTATGGAATATAATATTTATGTTAGGGATCCAACTTGCGTCTTAAGTGGCAATTTCCGAGGTAAGCGGGCAAAGGATTGGAGTTGGAAGAATGAGTGCGTTTTGTTTGATCGCGTGTGTAGTCAGGGAGGAAGCCACCAACGGAAATTGATTGGTTATAAATTGGGCCTTTCCCTCTTTTGAGAAAAAACGGTCCAACTCCGCCAAAATACGCTACATGTTTACAGAAATCTCTTATTGGAGTTTGAAGTTTTACGGCAGGCATGAGGGGTACATTGGTCCTTTTTTTTTTATAAATCTAGAATTCAAACAAAGAGTAGTAGGGTATTCATTAAACAAAATTTTAATAAAATTTAAATGAACAATTCTGTAAATTTTTTGTTTTTAAAAAAGTATTTCTAATAAACAAATTACTCATCATATTTGTTGTTAAAAACAAATTCAGAAACATCTATAGTGTAGATCGAAAATTAGGCAACCGATAATTATAATTGATACATAATCTGAGTGTGCAGGTATGCCCAGAAAGAGGTTGCATAGCAGAAGTCACTGAACCAAAACTTTTGAGAGCACAAATTTATATGATGTTTTGATTTTTTTCAGAGGAAAATTTTGAAGTGAACATTGGAGCTGATTTTTCATTTTTATCAGGGAGGGGAAATATATATAAAAAAAACAAAAAAAAAAACGGTGTTTGTTTATATTATTCACAAAAATAATAACATAATTATAAAACATAATTATAGGGAAACGAACAGATCACAGCCTTCATAACATAGGTACATTTCTATAACTCTTTCAGCTAAAAATGAATAATATTAAAAAACTAATAAACATTTTAGATTTCTGAATTAGTACGACCTTAAAATGAAAATACAATGTTTTCACAGTGTAACTAGTTACATAAAAAACATTCCCTATAAAATAAATTTTTACTTGTACTTATTAAATAAATTTCAAATAAATTGCTTGCAAGATTATCATAGAAAATTTATGACAAAATCAGGTGAAAATGGAGGCGTCCAAAAGGAACGTGAATTAATCATAAAATCCTAGATGTGTTTATATTTTATTATCCCGAAATATAAATGTTTTCCATTTGAACAAATTAGAGATACTGAGAAAATGCCAGTGTGGCCATACATTAAGTTAAATATTACAAAATAATATCTAATAAAAATTAAAATATAGGAAGAAAATAAAAACATACAGATATATACATATATAGGTTTATTATATATATATATATATAATAAACCTAGGAAAATAAAATAACATGATTAAACAAGATAGTTTCTGGAAGAACTTAAGAAGTTATTTTAAACATATCATCTTTAATCGGGTTGGGAAAGGAGTAGGTGCTTAAAAAGGAGAGATTTAAATCAGAAAACTGGTTGTGCATGTCGGATACCGGGAGGGATAGTACTGTTAAAGGATGGTATATCCAAAAAAATGGTGCATAAGAAAATTATCTAAAATTAGTGGTATTAAGAAAATGTTTTCTGAGACTTTATTTTTTTATACACTAAACATAAAATTAATACTTATTACTACTACCGATATAATTGTGTCTAATATATATCCAGCAATAAACTTGAATACTTAACAGTAGTTTAACTCGCTGTGAATTTTTCAAAAATCCTTAACAACATCCAACGTCTCAGATTTTTTTTCAGGTGTTCATTGTTTTTCTTGCCAATCCCGTTCTTGTCAGGTAGACCTGATGTACCAATGGCAATAAAAGATTAATTAAGTGACTATAAAAAAGTTGAAGGAGTTTGTGTAAATGATGAGCCCACTGTAATCTGCTGAGAGGCGGCTTTGTACCATCCGTCAATGTCTGCTCAATCAGCGTCGAATCCGATTACAGCTGTACTTAACATCGGCCCACTTACCTAAGATAGAAGCAGCAATCCCAAGGTTTACTTAATTATTTGTTGTTTTATTCATCTAAGCTGACATTATTATAACTTATTACTTAGAGTGTATCAGATTTGACAATATTTTTATCATATATATTGAAATAATTAAATTTTATAAATATACACTTTCGCACTAATAATACATCATATGCATTAAAATTTATAGTAAATACGAGTACTATAATTTATGGACTTTTTCGTCACAATATAATTCAGTTCGTAATATTGTGTTTGGTTTCATTAATATTATATCGGTTAACGGAATTAAGTATGAATAAGTATTAACGGAAATAGGTATACCAAAAGAAAAAAACGAATGAATCAGGTAAGTATTATTAAAAAAAAAGCTATTCCAAAGATTTTATAAAACTCTTATCATGAACTTAAATGTTTGAAACCAGTTCTGCAATCATTAAAAATATAATATTAATAATAATAATAAATGGCTTAGCGAACCCGAAGGCTCGATGCCGACACCACCAATCGCTTATTACACACCTCCCTCCATCTTTCGCCGTCCAAACCTAGTCCCTTCAGATCTGCTTTAATGCAATCTTCCCATCTTAGCTTCGGTCTACCCGTCGGACGTTTTCCATTCGATACAGCAAATATTAACCTTTTAGGAATTCTCTCTTTACTAAGCCCAACAATTTTACAAGCCCATTTGATTCGCCGCGATGAAATTACCTCAATTATATTTCTCGGATACAGTTCACGCAATTCGGCGTTGTGTAACCGTCTGAACTTTTCCGGTTAACTCATCCTTCTTCGGTCCGAATATTCTACGCAATACTATATTTTCCAAAACCTTAAAACACTGCTCATCCCTTAATGTAAGCAGCCAAGTTTCGCATCCATAAAGAATTGTAGGTAAGATAATGGTTTTATAGAATTTAATTTTTAAATTCCGGGACAAGAGGAGCTAGCTAAGTAGTTTGTGACAGAAAAATAACAAGCATTTCCCGTCTTCAGTCTAACTTTAATCTCTTCTTCAATTTCTTTTTTTCTAATTATCGTAGAACCTAAATACCTAAACTTCTCTACTTGTTCAAACATATTACCGTCTTTATCGATATCACCAGTAATAGCGCCATTTTTGCAGCTAACCATATATTTTGTCTTATCCGTGTTTATTCCGAGCGCTAGTTCTATACTGGCATTCATTAACGTTCATTAAAAATATATAAGTGATTATTATAACAAGACAACAAATATCAAAATCAAATATATATATTACTATATTCTGAATTTTCTTGTTTTTTGACAAGGCTTAACAGCCAGTTATCATATTAGCTATCAATTTTATTAAGGTTGGATGTATCGCCGAAGGTTTTTTTTCAAGTTCCTAGTCGATCTTTGAACCAGATTGAACAAACATATTGTGCAGAGTTCGGATTTAAATAATTAAAAACTAAATAAAACAGAGATATTCTACAAAAAATAATATATTTTGTAAATAATAATATCTATAAAAAGACATATTCGCTATGTAAAATAACCCCTGAGTTTTTAGTACGTTTAGAAACAGGGTCTACTTTTATTGGTTTCAATATTATGAAGTGTTCATTCAATTTTTTGGTTAAACTTATAGAAGTGGAGGTATGTAAATATCCAAAAATACGTTTCAAAAGGCTAAGAAATAAATGTTAGTCAGCTAATCCTGCTCTATCGAAAAATAATTGGTGTTCTCAGCTAAAAGTATTGTTAGGTACTATTGGGGAAGGAAATCTCGTTTAAATAAATACAAACAACATTTGCAGGACAGAGACAGGATAACGTTGCATAGCTCATCTTATAATGAACATTTAAACCTTTTT